>FIZU01058659.1:0-10435 GCA_900064475.1 Pseudococcus longispinus
CCCCCCTGAACCCCCCCCCCCCCCAAACTTACTTCTAAATTTAACTCTGAACAGGTCGGTCATTTCAGCAACAGCGACAAATGTCTCTCACCCTGTCAGAGACTTGGCAATGTGACTGGCACGGGTCGACACTGTGTCTGAGCCGTGTCGATTTGATTGCCACGAGTCGACAAATATCGGATGAACATTAGCAAAGTCGTCATGATTTTTTCTACATCCTTGCACTCTCTCTAAACTTTCATTCTAAAAAGTTTCAGCTTTGAACAGTTTGATCATTTCAGCAGTAGAATATTAACGAAGTTGATATACAAGTACCCTTGTGTACAAGCTCTGCAAAACATTTTCTTTTTCAGTCAATTTGAATGTTTCTTGACTGCAATGGCTGAAAAAGCTCGTGGACTAAAGAGGAGGGGTATATAGAGTTATTAAAAGTTCGGGGAAGGTGAAAAACCTCATGTTGAGTTGTGTCAACTTAACCAACACATGTGTGATACTGTGTCAAAGGCATGTCGATATGACTGACACGGGTCGACACCTTGTCGAATCGTGTAGACTGGACTGACACGGGTTGGCACCGTGTCAAATCTTGTCGACTGGACCAACATGGGTCTACACCGTGTCGAATTGTGTCAACTGAACTGACGCGGGTCGGCGCCGTATCAAATCTTGTCGACTGGACCGACACAGGTCTACACCGTGTCGAATCGTGTCAACTGGACTGACACTATTTCACTCAGGTCGGATGAACTTGACCAAAGCCACTGCAACTTTTCTCAGCCTTTTTTTACGCTCCCACTCATATCTACAAAATTTACGAAACCATTTAATTAGATTTTGCTTACATCTTATAGGTACGAGCGAGCAAAGGAAAGACGAAACATAATCGGAAGTAGTCTTGATCCGATATTTATTACCAACACAAACGAACCAACTTAATGCCAAAATTGACATGTGTATTCAAAACAGACTAATTGTCTGTGTTGAAAAAGGGGCTTGTTGATTAACTAAGCTGTTTGAAATTTGAACGAAACCTCCGAAATTATGAATATCAGTTCGACGAAAAGGACGGCGCGAGTATTAAAAGTGTCACCGCAGAATTCAGCTTTTCAGGGATTTACATAAATGATGTTCTTTGGTTTAAATGATAAACACGTTTCGTCGGGTGATATTACAGCGATGATTTTAAACACCATCGGCATCGTGTGCTAGGAAATACAAAATCCGATGGATAACTTATGACGGTTGGGTCTACGCTTTTCTTATTAGTTACCTACATTATAAGAGTGATTTGGGTGGAGTGTTATCAAATTAGGTGTATCAGTGATTTAGATTTTTTTACACTTATTATACTAGTTTAATTTTTAACATTTTTAATTTCAGGATTTATTCACCATCATTGACTTGTTCAAACTGACCTTAGAAATGGGAATTGAAAAATTTTTACGTGTTTTTTGACTATTCTACTTTTTCACCTTATCTTCACTGAAGCAGTTTAATCCTGATTATAAAAATTTTAAAGAAGTGATTATATCATTTCTATTTGACATATTTCAAAACTAAAATTTTTTCCTCACTCATTTCAACCTACTACGATTGAATTTTTTTTAATGCATTGTGCAGTCGTTGGTTTCATTTCATTACAATGTATCTAAATGTTATATGGAGGGCGGTTTTAACGTACAATCCCAGCGGTATACGAGGTTAACATATTTTTGAAAATTCACCTGGGTTCGCCGTATGGATGTTATATATGCAAACGTATTTACAATCGGATTTATAGGTTCGGGTAAACACATTGACAATATTTTCGTTACAATTACTGTTGCGCATCAGTAACGTCAATGCGGATGAATAATTTTACCATAAAAAGCTGAAACCGTATAGCTCGTTAGCTAACCACGATGTGTGAATAGACTAATTTATGGTATATCAGAACATTAACCCGTCTATGGTTTACCTTAATACGTATGCGAGCATTTATTCCGACGATTTTAATCATTATAAATATTACTTACCTGTTATGAAATGTGCTTGTAGTTAATATCTACCTATTACAACGTGATAAAAAATATTCTATGCTCACCTTTTTCTCCGTCGTTTGATATTTCTTTGAGATCAACAAAATGTGTCCCGATAACGTTACTGTTCACCGGATCATTATCTCTGAGCTGTATTTTGATCCTCTGACACAAGGGAGGAAACATTTCGTAGAACACTATCTGCTCGTTCCATACGGGAGCGTAGCAGTGCTTCTTTACGCTTGTCTTACCCTATCGAAGAAGGAAGAACGGTAATAATTCCTCTTACGCCGCGTAAATTGCCATTATCAACGTTGTTGAAGGGGGAAAAAAACGTTGGTAAAAGTTTTTGCTCGTAAGGTGGTACATTTAATGGGTATTTTTACGAGTAACTTTGTAATGTTGATCTTGGATTTTTCTCCATGCCTCTCCTGTATTCATTATTTTAGGTTTTTTCATTCTATTTCTTTTGCTTATATTCGCGGTATTTTAATTTACATATTTTGAATTAATGATAAAGATGGAAAAATTTTTACAAGTTTTCGAAAACTAACTTAATTTTGTTTTTAAAGTGAAAAAAATTGTCGAAACCAGACGTCGCGTAGGCCAAAGAACTATTAAATTAATTACCCGCCTTTTTATTCGGGTTGAAAACTTTTTATAAAAATTTATAGACTAAATAAAGGGCAGATTTATCGATAAAAAGAAGTCGATTTTATTCGAGTGCGGTTTTATTCGCCTATTTTAATTCAATATCTAGCGAAAAAAGCGAACGAGTAGGAAATACGAACGAGTCGAGTAAAAATATAAATTTTCTGTACGAGACTTACCGTTAATCCGGCGAATGAGACTTGAACGTAAGGATTCACCAAGTCTTTTAATTCTCCGGTGAATGCTTTTTTTACATTCGCAACAATCGAGCTATTCATTTTTGGCAGACCATCAGCTCTGTAGATTTTTACGATAAACCGTGCTCTTTGCCTTTCTACGGGTACACCGTCGGGTAATAATAAATTCCTGAAACAAAATAATAAATCTTTCTTTTCATATCGTATACCTACCAGGTACGTAGGAAGTTGTATCGAAGATGAGAATTCGGCCCGAGTAGAATCCCTACGTGTATAGGATTCGCTAAAATTATATTATAAATTGAAATATCTATGACATTGGTCTGTTTAGTTGAGGAAATGTGGTTTATTCGGTATGATTAGAGCGGCGAGTCGATACTCGTTGCTCACTCGTGAGATTTGAATGGAAACGAGTGAAAAGTTAGATGAACTTGTAGCTCAGTAAAATTATATCATAAAAATGGAGCAAATTGTATTTTGAGCCATCACAGATTTTATGATGTTAAAATGTTCCTTTTGGTGTCCTGATTAACCATCAAAAAGTATCCGAATCTCGCTCATCAGCATCTCCCCCTAAGGTGGACTTGAGTGATCCCTTCTCTGTTTTTCGCTTATAACTCTTCAAATATGCGTTCAAACAAAAAAACGATTCTGACTGAAATTAAAGTATATAAAATTTTCAACAAAAAAGGTCATATTCATTTCTCTCGAAAAATGAACGGGTGGCGCAAAAAGACGTGTCAAAGTATACAGGGTGAAAAAAAAATGAAAATTGTCCCTTTCCGCGAATAGGGTACCATTTCGACTGGTACTGCATATATGCGAATGAAGATACACCATACACTCCATAAAAGCCCTCTCTCCTCCTCCTCCCCCCAAAGTGTATCATATGTGAACACCTGTGAACCCCCTTTTTTAAAAATGCTAATAACTTGTGGGATTGCCAAAAAATGAAAAAAAAGTTCAAATAAAAGTTGAAGAGCATACAATTTCCTATAAAATCGCTTCATTACTTTTTTCCTACAGGTTAACGGGTGGCGCAAAAAACTCTATGGTATACATATGCGATGTCCCAAAAAATTAAAACCTTGCATAAATCTGCAAATACCACACAATTCCAAAGGCGACTATAAGTACATGACTACTGAACTATAAAAAAATCCTAGAACCATCCCCTCCCCCAATGTGGACCCGTCAGTCCCCTACCAATTTTCACTCATAAGTTCATAACTTTTCAACCATACATCGAATTGAAAAAATGTTTAAACAAAAATTGAAGTATGTTGAATTTACAAGAAAAATGGTCTCATTCATTTTCATCGAGAAATGAACGGGTGGCGCAAAAACAACCGTTAAAATATATGCAGTGCCCCAAAAAAATATACTTTGGTCTAGCATGTACAAATTTTGCCACGGTCAACATCAACGAAGATCTTGGTGATGATTCAGAGGATGCCGATTTTTGGAATTATTTAAGTACTTACTTACCTGTTTATTTATACAAAAAAAATTAATTTGATATGAAGCATTTCATTTTTTTTTTTGGACACTGCATATATTTTGGCGGTTGTTTTTGCGCCACCCGTTAATTTCTCGATCAAAATGAATAAGACCATTTTTCTTGTAATCTCAACATACTTCAATTTTAGATTTTTTGGGCTTGGAAAAATTCAGAAATCACGTTTTACCAAACATTATACTTTTTGAACTTGAAAAAAATTCAGAAATCACACTGACTTTTAGACATTTTGTGAGACGGCCTTTTACTTAATTTTTTTTTGAATTGTTTGTTTTCAAAAGTCAGACATTATCTTGGACTGGATTCACCTGACCTTTTGAACTAAGGAAAATTTCAGAAATTCCGACTTTCTGGTGAGCAACAGATTTTTTCAACTTGGAAAAATTTAGAACTTGTAAATTATTCGAAAAAGTTTCTTACTTCGGAGAAACCTCAATATCAAAAGTCGTCGAATCAGAAAAAAATTCAACGAGTTCGTAGACAAGATTCGACTCAGTGAGAAATTAAGTATTTGTCTCTTCTTCACTGAAATGCCTCCTTTGATTCAACGATGTTCACAATTTTACATTTTATTGCAGCCAAAAATCACTTGCGAACCTTTTGTGTGAAATTTGCTGTAATTGTGAATTATTCGGCTAGACTACTTCAAAGTAGACGAATGCCAAATTTTCAGCTGCACAAATTTATTTCCTCGCGTTTTGATGCCACTTGAATAAATTTTTATAAAGACTGTCGAGAAAGCTTGAAAAAATCGATTTCATGCTGGAGGCATCAGATTTACTAAAAAAGGTAAAATATAAATTCGGGGGGTCGATAAGAAAATAAAATCAACTTTTTCGCGTTTTCTTTCCTTAAAAAAAAAAAAAAATGAATTTTTAACAATTTTGTATTTTCGCCAAATAGTGAATTTTGAAAAATTCTCCAATAATCGAAAAATTACATTAGGCTGCTGAAAATTTAGCTGTGAAGGTTTTTTGACGTGTTCTTTTCGAAAATCGAAGTTTCGTCGGTTGAAGAGCTTATTCCCTTGTTAGCAGTAAAAAATTTAATTTTCGTAAAATATGCACCTAAGAGATTGTTTGCGAGCGAAAAATTCTGGGGGAAAAAGTTGACCTTTTATTTCGTAGTTTAAATGTACACACTCGCAGCGATTCGTAAATTGGAAAAATTGAACTTTGTTGAAACGTTGAAAAAAATTACCCTGGGTGTAAATTTATACGTACGATACTTTCGTCGAATAAATTGTATTTTTTTAGAAAAATTAATAAAAAAATTCAATTAGCTCAAATAGGCTAAAAAAATGTCACGAGCTTAGGAGATAAAATTTCAAAACTGTTTTCGTCTACGAGAATAAAATCAGAAAAAAAGGTCGAACTATCACAAAAGTAACATGAAAGAGGAATATAATCAACGCAGGGATTCATTATTTATGTAGGTCTAGGTACCACGGTTCCCTCACCTGGTGTAAAATTTAGTTCGTGTCTTGAGATCGAAATTGATAGGTCTAGGTAGAGGTAGGTATCAGATTACGAGTCGTGTTTTTTGATGTACTTACCCTTCGATGTCATCTTCGTCTTTATCCATCTTGGCTGGAATTTTTATGGTATCTCCTTTGCCAATTACACAAATATCGCATTTTAGATAACCTTTGGGACCTCCGGCTATATCGTCTGGGTCGGTCAGTAATGCCCATTTGTGGTAAAATTGATGCTCTAAATAATGCATCGGGTTTAGTATGTTTCTAAGGTGTCGGAGTATTGATTTCGAAGTTCGATAAATGGGTGAATAAAAATTACCTTGGTTGATAAAAAAATAACAATAAAAATTAAAAATCTAGGTCAAAATGTATTTATTAAGGTATTCGTTATTTAAAAAAAAACTGTATCCATCATCTAAAACTAATCTCAAAATTTTTTCAGATTTTTTAAACAAAATTAAATCGGCGCCCACGAGCCTCAAAGTTTAACATGGAATTTACATAGGGATTTTACGTTGAAAATTTTATTTCTGAAAAACACCATTTTAAAGTAAACTCTCAGTATCGCAATCGAATATATTAAAAGTAGATAAAATTCTAAACATTTTCGCGCAAAAAAATTGTTTCTAAGTTGAAAATTGAATTTTTGGCAGGGGTTCGAAAAATATGGAATTTTTAAAATGATATAATTTATTTTTTCTAAAGATGGAATATTTTTTTTTCAACATTTTTCATCATTTTCTTCACTTTTTTTATCCAAACTTCAGAATTGAATTTTTGGCAGGGGTTCAAAAAATGTGGGATTTTCCAAAGTTAATTATGCATTATCCAAAATTTGTTGACATTAATTTTTTTTATCGTTTTTTTCAAACTTTTTTGTTAAAAAAATTCAAATTGAAATTTTTTTTGACAGGGGTTTGAAAAGTGTGGGATTTTCTAAAGTGAAGCATTTTCCAAAATTTGCCAACATTAATTTTTTAATTATTTTTTTCACAATTTCTTGTTTAAAAAAATTCAAATTGAAAATTGATTTTGGCAGGGGTGCGAAAAATATGGAATTTTTAAAGTTGATTTTGTTCTTTGCTGCGTTTAAACGAAAAATTATTTGCCCAATTGCTCAAAAAAGTGCTAACCGTTTAATTTTGTTCAAAAAATTTGAAAAAATTCTGAGATTAGTTTTAAGTGATAGAGAAGAGATCTAGGGAGGTTTACTCCCCCAATTTCCAAAATTTTTAAATTAACGGACTCCCTAGTATTTATCCACCATCTTCCCACGTCACCCCCCCTCCCTTCGTAAAAAAATCGTCAATTTTTTTGAAAAAATAATTCATTTAGAGCAGTAGGAACTCATTGTGTATGATTTCAATCACCTTAGCTTTTTTTGACGAATTTATTTACCTCAATTTTCATTCATTTATCGAACTATCGACTTGATTTTGAACTTAATCATATCTACGTGTATAGGTAATTTTCCCTTTTTCAACTTACCTGGTGCATCGTATACGGTCCTCAGATCTATTTTAAACGATCCAACAACGGTTCCAGATCGTAATAATTTTCTCGAGTGTAAAAACTGTTCGACATCAAATCGAAAATCGAATCGTTATATTACAGTTTTTCATAAGATTGGAAAAAATAATGAAAACTTCCTTTAAAAAAAACCTAATAATCTCCGTCTATACGTGAAGTAATCTTCCCATGCAAAGGGGTGGCGAAAAAAAAATCAGTATGGGGCACAAGTACGGGTACGTGTTGATTTATTAGTATTTACATCGTGTATGGAAAAACTGTCTCAAGAGAAAGTTGAATAATAAAGATTAATGATACGCGTAAATGGAAGCAAAAAATGTCAATATGTAATATCAGCCTGAAAATTCTTCGCGAATAGTTATCTCAAGTATATTAAAGCTTTATACGAGCACGACTCGCGTTCTAAGACGAAATTTTTGAAAAATTTCTTATAATTTATTTAATACCCAGATCTTTCTATTGAGATTTTCCACGTGCGAGTAATTTCATTATAATTCGAATTCGACTTTTTTTCCCCCATCGTGAAATGAATGAAATTCTAAAAAATGCCGGCCTAATTCGCCATCCCAAAGAATACGAATCAAAATGGAGCAAAATATTTGCTTTTCTTATTGCAAAAGAAAAAAAAACACGAGTAGATCAACTTTTTATTCTGTACGCATTTCGCATATTAAAAAATAATGGCAAGTGGTTCATTGCGTAATTATAAAAATAAAGGTAATGTCGCGTCGCAGTTCAAAAAATAATTCATCACGAAGAACGAAAAAAAAACGGTGTATTTTTCAAAATGCCCAGATACGTAGCGAATTAAATATTTCATCTCATACGAAATTTTTCAACGTTATGTCTTCATTTATTGCGAACTTACATTACATGCACGTTGTCGTCGAAAAAAAATACCTCGTAATATTATAATAAAATTCAATTCAACTTTTTCCGCTGTCTCCGGGCAGAAATCAGCGGGAATGGTAAAAATTAAAAAATTTCGCTTCAAATGCAACTAAAATATGCACGTAAAGATTATAATTTTCAATTAATTCTGTCCGTATAACTTTTATTTATCGTTACTATGTGGGTACTTGCGTGGAAAAAAAAATATACGAGGTGAAAATACTACTAGGTACGTATTCAAAAATTACGTACCTACATGAAAAGTCGTAAAAAATATGTTTATAACGTGGGACAATATAAACGAATGAAGTTTATTACGAAAAGATTTATGCGACATTACGTCCTCGCTGGCTGCATGGAAAAACCAAGTGTTAAAAGTTCTCCGCCACGAATACGTATGCAAAATGTTTTTCAAAGTATTTTTCCAAATTATTGTGAATTTTGATTTCCCTAAATTTATAATCTACGGATAGGATGAGGTACGAATATGGTAGTATTGGGTAAAAATTAATATGTGATAGGGTATACCTATTGGCAAACATGGTTAAAACCCTTGGCTAAAATAGAATTGATATGATCGAGTTTTCGGTATAGGTAGGTATATGTAATATGTAAATTTCGTACGTACCGTTAACGTTATTATTTTATCAAACAACATGACTGCTGGCATATGAAAATCAAACACGAAGTACTGCAAAAATAAGGTAAACGAGAAATGTTTACAACGGTGGTATTAATAATAAAAAATTAGGCTTGTATAAATATAAATGTAATACATGCGAAATGATTGGTAAATATAATGTAAATGTGCATTACGTGTGTGTACGTATTACTTACCTACCTGTTTTGAAATTATAATATAAAAGGGTTTGCGGTATTACGCCTTTTTCAAGTTGGGTAGAATTTTGATTTTCTAATGGTTCGATTAACAGGTTAGGTACTTGCATAAAAATATTTAATGAGTGGTGCTATTTTCAATTTTTTCTCTCTCTTTGCTTGAAAATTTTAACAATTGAGAACATTCGTGAAAAATTGAAGGGTCTGGTCAGTTCCTCTACAATTTTCTTTTTTCAGAGCTTTCAAGTGATGTTCCTAGGTATAAAAAAAAATCGAAAAAGTTTTGACTCTGCGCTCCTTTTCACGCATTGTGGTTCTTTTATTGCATTTTCTTTCAAGAATTTTTAATTTTTATAAAGATGAAGGACAATTTTTTGTTCTTCCGCTCCAAAGTTATATTTCGTAGTCATGGATTTACGATGTTTTTCGATTTCATTACGTTTTTTTGTCAAGTTCAGCCATCCAGAAACTAAGGAAGCTAATGTTAGTGGTCCAAAATTTGTTGGAGGCGTCTTTATTTATCCCTTTGGTATGTTCAGGGTATCTAACAGGTCTGGAAGTCATGGAAAAGTTATGGATTTTACTGTTGAAATCATGGATTTTTAATTTGTTATAGAACAAAATTCAGATTGGGTTATGATCAACTAGGATTTTTTTCGTGTTAAAAAAATTTTAAAAAATCGTCACTAATGAGGGTATCTACCAGATGCTGAAAAGGTCCTCCATTTTACAAAACTGTTCAGAAAATCGGAAAAGTACCGACTGAAAAAGGTGACGATTTCAGTTTTTGAATGCCTTTTTATGCAAAAATTTTAGGCCAGGCTCAATCATTAATTTTTTTATGAACCTAATAATAATGAACAGTTTTATAATTTCACATAAAATCAAATTCTGTTTCGAAGAGTTAAAATAATTTCAAAAACTGATATTAAAATGATAAAAATTTAATTTTTCTGCCTCAAATTTGAAAAATTTTGGACCGCAATGCGTGGTGACACATGATCTACACATCAAAAGAAACATTTTGAAAAAAGAAATCAAAATCGTTCGATAAGAAGAAGTTGACGAAGTATCATGAGTTTTTTTTTTTTAATCTTTCAATATATACAGGGTGTCCCAGGTAAGAGTATCCGCCTTCCAACTGGTAAGTAGGCAACCCATCCTGAGCTCAACTAGATATGTTTTCCTACCCTTGGAATTGAAGGGGCAACGTTATACTCATTCGAAATTTTTTTTTTTTGAAATCTTGTTCATAATTTTACTACAATAGATAGAGGGTTGCGGTTTGCGCCATTCGAAGGAGCATTCATTCTAG
>FIZU01058679.1:0-21830 GCA_900064475.1 Pseudococcus longispinus
AAAAAAAAAAAAAAAAAAAAAAAAAAAAAAAAAAAAAAAAAAAAAAAAAAAAAAGTTCTAAAAACAGGTACTTTTCTCAGTCGTCAACTGTTCATCTGTCACGATCCCTTCCCAACTTTTCGAACCAATTCGTATAAACGAGCCGACTTTACAAAAATTGAGCTGCAAATACGGGATAAAGTTGCCAGTGACTTCGTCAGGATTGCATTCCAACTACACCACTTCCTCGCAATGTAGGTACGTAGTCAACACAGATGAAACGTGCGAAGGAAATACCACACCCTTCGGGGCAATCCGCTACAATCTCCTTTTATTAAGACGACCATACCAGCATCTACCTCAAACCCAAAATATTTCTATAATACGCCTCTTACACCGACCAAACCCGTACAAAACCTCACCTTCAAGCTCGAGCTTTCGACTTGGCACATTGAAACAAACCCATCGTCATATCGGGCCAAAAAAATCAATACTGGTTTTAAGA
This sequence comes from Pseudococcus longispinus, assembly GCA_900064475.1. Lineage (NCBI taxonomy): Eukaryota > Metazoa > Arthropoda > Insecta > Hemiptera > Pseudococcidae > Pseudococcus > Pseudococcus longispinus. Next base: position 485 of record FIZU01058679.1, read on the forward strand.
AACACCTACACCGTTGTCGTATCTAGAAGGCATCGCGTATACAAATACGTTAAAAAGTATTACCATCCGAGTCATAAATAAAACCCATCGCGTCAAAATTGAACCCATAAATTCAAATCGAACCGCGACAATAATCAATCAAACGAATACAAAATTTCTGTAGGGCGTGAGCGGTTTACCTTGGTAAAATTCCCTCGCTCGAAAAACTTACACCTGCGTGGACTTTTACTGAGAATTTTTAAATACATGTATTCCGGGAGCCATACAGCGAGCAGGAGAAAAATATACCATCATCTATAGCTTTTATACGGTATGTAAAGCCGAATGTATAACATAAGAGGGTAATTCTTATCCGTCTAAAATATTCTCGAATTACACAACCGAAACGCTGATTCGTACTGTGTATAGAACAAAAGACCTGCCAATATCACTCGGATAGATCAACATTGAAAATTTTATAACCACGTGATCGGAACCCGGGGCTTGGGCTAGATTTCGGTGGCCCTGAAACGGGACGACGTTCATTATGCACTAAATATTTAAACCTTCGGGCATCCACGTTCTTCGATACTACCAGTAGTTGATTTTTTTTTTGTAATAACTTCTTTTATGATTAAAAGATATATATTAATACGATCCGTATATACATACGTACATATAAACTAGTTCTGTTTAAACCAAACCAGTTTCCATATTTTTTTTCCATCGAGATTTTTTTTTTTTTTTGCGTAATATTAACGTTCGTATAAGTACGTATTCTTCGCGTAAGTATCAAACATTGTAACAGTTTTTTGACGATGATATTTTGCCGCAAAAAAAGTAGTTTTCTTCGAGCAGCGGTATTACACGAATGGCCACATATAACAAGCAGATGATAGTCTGTTACCTGGGGCAAAAAGCTGCAGTGGTTCTGTTTTTCCCAACCCAACCCAACCCAACCCAACCCAACCCGACCCGACCCGACCCGAGCCGCGCGTACCATCAAACAATAACATTACTCGCGAGGTGTATACAACACGATTGTTTCAACATATGTTTTTTTTTCTTTTATACACCAAATGCTCGGAAATTTGTGCGCGTAAAGAATTAATCCTTATGCGTGAACGTCGTATGACGTACGTACATGGAAGAATACCATTTTCGTTTTCGTTATCAGTTGGTACGAGCGAGTATCGCAGCCGCAACCTTTTCCCAAACCATTCGATGATAATTAGTCGAAAAATATTCGTCTTTATAGGCGTTTACTGATACCTTACGAAATATTCTATGTAGGAGTAGCATGAGGCGCGAATGAATACAAACTAGTAAGTGCAAGTACGCGCTACACAGTCAGCTTTAGGTTTACCTTTCACAAGATCCACCTTAATGCCAAAAAAAATATAGAAATACGTACCTACGTATGCCTTTTCGCTTTCTACGCCTTCTACGTGCGAATAATGTTAAATTTTTTTTAAAAATTACGATATCTGTAAGTACCAAAATGTTCCGGCCCTAGAATCAGCGAAGTTGCACAAGATGATGGAAAACGTAATTTGAATCATCGATCGTCCTTTTTTCCAAAATAAGTAAATGATACTTCAACTAACCAAAAATCCGATATTTTTCCAAAAGAAAAATAATTTGATGGTATTATACGCGGTGAGTTTCCACCCCTTCTCAAAAATCCCCGTATCGCTGCGCTGTACCTAAAATTCCAATTGAAAAATTTTTCAAACAAAATTTGTGGAATGAGATCCTGGGAATAATTTTGGTTATAACAAAAACGTTGATTGCACCCCTCCCACCCCTTCAATTTTGAATAATACTTATAAAAATGAGGTATTATGCGAAATTGGAGGGGTGGGAGGAGCGCGATCGAAATTTTTGTAATGCCCAAAGTTATTCCCAATTATTCCCAGAGTGGGCATAATTTATACTTTAATGAGGAGAAGGGTCCAACTCTCTCTGAATAAGCAACGAGCATCGAGAGGAATGAGATAGGTAGGCAATTTTCCAGTATTCAAATGGATGGTGGTCACAGGCCATACTACATCGTGTGAATTTTTGTCGCTCGAACCGAAATTTGGAACAAAATTAGCAATTGAGAAGAGGAAAATAATTTTCAGCTTTGAAACATAATGCTCGTCCTTATACTGGGCCAAAAGAACGGAAAATTGTTAAAATTCTCTTGAAATTTTCTAAAAATTCCATAAAAATGGTCAAAAAATCATTATAATTATTGAAATTTTCATAAAAATCAACGCAGATATCGTGAAAATGGTAAAAAAATCTTCGAAAATGTCTACAATTGTGAAAACGAGTCATAAACTTGGAGAAAAATAATCCCAAAACGGTTAGAAAAGCATTAAACTCGTTGAAAATATATATTAAAATTGCTAAAATTTTCGTAAAAATTGATAAACATCGTGAAAACGTTCAAAAGTACAAGTTGTTGGGGTTGTGGAAATTTTCATCAAAATCCTATAATAAAAACAAAGTCAAAAAGTCATATAAAATGTCCAAAATTTTGAAATAATTGTCGAAAACTATCGCATTCGGTGGTTCAAATTTTGTAAAAAAAAAAAACTTTGAAATTTGCATAAAATTTTTACAGTTCAGTCAAAATTGTGGAACAATCGTGAAAATCGTTGAAAGTGCAGGAAAAATTGTGGTAAAAATTGCAAAAATTACGAATTGTATGATAAGTTTTATCGATTTTGTATGCAAATTTTAAAAATTTTTAAAGATTTTTGATAAATTTTGGAATTGTTGACCATTTTTACTACCTTTCTGTTTTTCGTTACTTAAAATTACATTAATTTAAGTAACTGCTCAAAAATTGATCGTAATCGAGTTCGGGAACCTTTTCAGGATTTTCCGTTAAAAGGTGAGTTACGAGTATTCGTGATTACATATTTTCAACGGGGTTCACTGGCATTCGAAGAAGACCTAAAGTTGGTTCAAAGAGGGGGGAGGGGAAATATAAATTTTTTTGAATTTTTCGACTCCACATGCAATTTTTCGCCACTTTTTCCATTCAAAATCAGAGATTGGCACAATCATTTACAAAAAAAAAATCAATAAAATCATCGAAATAATAATTTAAATCGTTAAGGCGAATGATTCAAATGTCACGATTTCAAATCATTCTCGCAGGGATGATTTTCAATAATTCTCATTGAAAAAATTAGGTTACATAATAGAAAATATTAGGTTTGATTACCTCAAACTTCGAGAAATTCCTAAAGTTTTGCGATTAGGCTGACTCGAAACTTGGCAAATTGTTGCAAAATTACCGTTCGAATTACAATTTTTCACTAAATGAAATAAAAATCGAGGTATTTGGAGCATTTTTTAAATTGTAAACCCCACTCTCCTCTCCTCAACTCGTTTGGGATTTGCCTTCTCGTTGCTGCTGTATTTTTAAACCTAAAATCAGTCATTTAGAAAGCTCGTCACTCTCTGATTGAAATCTGCACGTTTTAAAATCAATATCTCCAATCTCCATACTCTTCCAGGATTTTTCAAAACCTTATACTCTTTCATCTCCTCTTTCGGAACTTGTTTGATGGTTTAGATACAACGATTGAGAGCGAGTAAACAAACCTATATGTATTTGTGTATAAGCAATTATGAATTTAATTTTTCTCAATTTTGATAATATTTCTTCGTGTAAAAAAATAATTGAAATCGCGATCTAAATCGCCGAAGTGAGCTCCAAAAGACAGAGTGAGAAGAAGTTGAGATTATCCTTGGATTGTCTGAAGCTTTAAGATTCTTTCGGAACAAAAAAAAAGTAATCGATGATTTTCACGAATCGTGATTTTCTACGATGAAAAAAACAGGATCCTAAATCATAGTTTATTATTTTCACGATTTATAGGAATTTTGAAAATTATTTTTCACGATTTTGATTTAAAAGTAGGTAATTTTTTATTGAAATACATTTTTTTTGGCCTGGAGGGTGATTCCACCCCCCATCATTCGCCCAAAATCGACCTTGATCGAGTTTGATTGAGGTTGGTTGTCAAGAGGGTAGTATATCTACCGCCTTTTTTGAGCATTCCCCGCTTGACTTAAATGTTTCTATTTTCAAAAGTGTAAAAATATGTACTATACCAACTCATTTTCAGCATAATCAACCAAGATGAAAAAAAAAAAATAATTTCAATTCTCTATTTCGTCTCAATCAACCAATCAACTTGTTACACTACTAATTCAATACCTTTTCAAAAAAAAAAAAAACACCTCAATTCCATATTTACAAACATCGATCTATTTGCAACTTGAAAAATTATTCTCGCCGGTCAACTATCAAAAAAAAAAAAATTAATAAACAAGAAAAAAAGCCTAACAACGCCAACTCTCTGAAACCAGCAAGAGAAAAAAACCTAATTCGTGCGCTTTTGTGGAACAGCAATAATTCAAAGACAAAGTCTACATTAGACACGAAACAACAGCGTGAAATTAATTCGCAATAACAAACACGACTACTCCGAATAAGCCGACACTCGGTATCAATTCCACCGACAAATCCTCGCGTAGGCTCGCAATTTCTAATCTCAGCTATCAATCTGTTGAAAAAAAATTTTCAGAGCTAATTAAGTCTCATGCTTGGTTACCTACACGCGGGTATATTCCATTTACACCTGTTCGTCGTGTTTGCGAGTGTGGTCTTGAAGAAAGACATTGCGTAGTCGTAAGTAGCAACACCTTCTCTTTACTACTTTTATAAGTACTACATTTACAAGCCTGAGGCGTTACTGGGCGATAAGACAAAATAATGTATACCTGTATTTTTTTCATTCTTATTGCGAAATGTGTCCGTAATATGTTTGATGTGTGCAGTGTGAACGTATAAATCTGGCTACAGGTATCGTAGACACTTCTCGTCATCTTTAATATATATTTATAACGTCGTTCTAATTGATATTCTTGTTTTTTTTTTTTCATTCGATACAAATTTTTATATTCGCTATCTAGACTTTGTACGCGAAATCCGGAAACTAATTTTGTCTTTATTTTTCTGTTTGCAGAAAAATGTTGTCTGGACGACACATCGTTACGAGTCAATGGTAAAGGTAAAAAAATGCGTAAACCAAGAACCATCTATTCGAGTCTTCAATTACAACAGTTGAATAAACGATTTCAAAGGACGCAATATTTAGCATTACCAGAACGAGCTGAATTAGCTGCATCACTAGGTCTAACGCAGACTCAGGTAAGTGCTACATTTTCACACGCCTTAGCGCCAATCTTTCTGCAATCTCTCGGGCGTTGTGAAAAGGTTAATTGTCGAAACAGGTTTTTAAAAAACGATTAATCGTCGGCGTTCGCCATCTCCATCATTGAGTTGTCAATAAGCCAACTGGAGGCTCGAGACGGTAGCACGATGACTCGACATTTCGGTTGACACAACAGTTTATACGGTGTTCGGTCCATTGGGGGATTATACGTGTACCAACAACAAAAACCTAATTAAATTTTCCGGCCTCGTCGATTTGATTTATATTAAGCCAGGAGGGTTGTTTAGGACGATTCGTCGAAACTGCCTCGGGGATCGGTGGTCGGAAATCAATGGTTCCGCGATTACGTTACATCCGCCGCTAGTTAGCCATCAAAAAAATACGAGAATAACAACTCCGAGAGCGAGTCGAGCTTCCAGAGATGATGCGCCTGAACGCCTAGGCCAGGCAAAGTAACCAAACAAGCGAAACTATTATATTGTCATTATTTGAAAGGAGGGATGTCCAACACCTGTTGTTCTGCGTGGAAAGTCCTCGGTGTTTTTTTTTCTTCTGCTCAGCTCCTTTTTCTCTCTATCTCGCTCCGTATCATTGTTGTTCTTCTTGGCGTTTTTTTCCTCTTTTTTGTAGCGTTGCTGTTGTTCTTGTTGCTATTGCTTGGTTGGATAGGTGCTTCGCGTTACAATCAGTACGTCCGTCCATGTCTGGTCTCTTTCTCTCTGTCTATCTGTCTACCTGTCTTCCTAACATCATTCTCTTCATTGACAGAACAATGAACTACCGTCAACCGAATGCTGCGATGTAGTTTCCGCTATATACTAACCCACCTCCGCCACGTCGCAGCCGCGGTGCATCGTTTCAACCACCTGTTGATTACTAGAGTATAAAAACTGCGCGTATTATTTTTATTTTTTCCAGTTTTTTCACGTATTTGCGGTTTATATACGTTTATGGACTTGCGTAGAGTCGTAGGTGTGGCTGATTTCAACCCTTTTGTGCCCGGGAGATACCTGATGGATGAAATTTAAAATTTTTCAATCGAAGTCAAGTTGGCGCACGAGTTCATTTTCACAAGAACAAATTAAAATTTCACACAAGAAGTAGGATCGATTCGAAATTACTTACCTTTATTTTCCGTCGTGAGATCTTCTGGCTGTTCACCTTTAAAACCAAAAGAAATGTAGGAAAAAAATACCAATTTCTCTCCGAATCCGATATCGAACTTCTAGAGTCCATAACAAAGGTGCGGGGGAGGGTACCACTAGAGGGCTTCCAGAGATGTTACCAAAATTGGAAAACTCGTTGGAATCAATCTGCAGATCAAACGGTACCTTTGCGAAGATGTCAAGTTTCAGCCCAAATTTCAACGCGCACTGTTTTTCAAAACCCATTTTTGCGATTAGCGTCATTTTTCTATTTTATAAAAAACCACATAGCTGGAAAACAAATGATCGAACGAGGGTCGCAAATGCCTCTATCGATAGAGTAGGGATAAGGTAGTATCCTCTTGGAGTTTCAGGTTCTTAATGTTACCACATGCGCTGGGAAACACCCAGTCTCGTTACTTAATTATCAGGCATTGTACAGAAAAATGAAAATATCTGGAGATAGTTTCGATTTGAATGTATTTTCTGTGCGACTGCGAAATTTCAATTTTCACTGTTGAAAATGACCTTGCGCACCAACTTGACTTCAATTTACGAGAAGCGATAAAAATTTTCCAATTTCATCCATCAAATCTCTCCCGAGCCCAAAAGGCTACGAGGGTCTGAAAATTTCCCTTTCGATCGAACACCTCCATCTATATCGACATCGCACCATCGATAATCGGTTTTTATTCGTATCTGCTTCGGGTAGGCTGGCATCGTCTGTTGGCCACCAAGTCATACAGAAGTTGATTTTCGATTAGACGTTTTATTCCTTCGAGTCGTGCTGCACCACTGCGCGTACACGTATCGCGTCGTGACCAGTGGAGACTTCCTTTGGACGCCCAATATCGTGTTTGGTACATAGCTATACCGCAGTTAGATCTCACCGGTGCTTTTTTTTTCTCTCCGTCGTATTTCTCTCTAGATTTCAATTCATATCACTCGCTAAATGTGTGGCCTCCTCAAGGTTCGTTTCTGCCTTCTCCGCTTTACGCTAGGTACGGTTTCTATCCCAGAGCCAGAGTGATCCTACGTACCTCGAGGACTTTCCATCGTTGTTGCTTTCCAAGGTTTATCATTTTCTAACGTCATTAAAGGTGGCAAGGGACGATCGAAACGTGCATTTGGAATTATTACAGAATCAAGGGGGAAAAGTCCATTTCGAAGATCATTTTTCTTAAACGTAGGTACCTACGTCTCCGACGATAATTTCATCGCGTCCCCGTGCCCATATTACGATTCCAAACATTGAAAAAAATAATCGAGTTTCGCGCTTTATTCGAATCTACGTTGCTGCGTCTTTCTGTAGGTAACTTGTTTGTACCTAAATAAGCAATTCGTGATTATAGAGAACAACGCGATCTTTACGATATTAATTCGAGACGGGAATGGAAAAACTAGCTGGGTTAATTAAAGAATACGATGATGAGGGGAAGATGACGATAGGAGGGAACATCGTGTCTCGCATTTGTATATTTGTAAATCTGAAACAAAACAACTAACCGTGTTTTTTCCACAAAGAAATACAATAATCGAACCGTTTGCGAAATTCAACGCGAAAACAAAAAATTATTACGAATTTCAACGGTATCGAAACGAAAGTTGCGTGGTGCAGACGTACTAAAATCTTTCGATGAAAACGAATCATTTGCTTAGAAAAAGAAAAGGAGCGAGCCCTTTTGAAATCATTATCCCACAATGTGACACGTTTCAGGGATTACGCCGGATTAAAATTAGCAATATTTGTTCGAAAGCCGATACGAGGTCGAGTTACCCCTTTTTAATCGACGAGCTGCGTCCCTTTATCTCGGAACAATGTAAAAGGAAAGGATATATCGAATGGTTTTTATATTCGGTTCGGTAGAATACATCGAGTGACATCATTGTGAGAACTTCGTAGGTAACTTTTTATAACCGATGATTTAATTACTAAATGGACGAAAGAAAATCACGTGAAAAATTAACTAGGTAGTCGAGCCGACCAATTATTGTAATTATTTTCAAAATAATTAGGAATGCAGACGTACTTATACTATGCGTTTGAATTTTGAAAGGATGAAATGGAGGGGGGCTAAAATTGGGAATTTCCGACTCAAATGGTATTTCCCCAATTTTTTCGACATAAAATGTAAGTTCCATGATTTTTTTCGACCAAAAAATTGAATTTTTCTACATAAGTCCTTTTTGCAAATTTTCCAACTCGACTTCAATTTTTTTGACTAAAAAAAATACAATTTTCTTATTACGAGAAGAGAGGAGGCAAACTGCCTTTTGCCCCCTTTGATGGAATCTTTTTTTTATCCAGAAATTGATCCAATTTTTTTGGCGACAGTCGCATAATTTGTCTACCGCTTTCCAATAAAATTCATTAAATTCTCTTTCTTTAAGACATTTCTTGGAAAATGAAAATTAATGAAATTCTTATTCTTCGAACGTCTTTTTGGACACAATTTTTTGTTCATTTCAGATGATCAAACACATTTTTGAAAACTTCAAAGCTTCTACTTTCCAAAAATATGAATATTTATATTCAAAATTATTTTTGATTCTTCAATATTCAACTTTGAAAAATCCATTTTGAGTTATGACATTTCAACTTCTGGAAATTTTCTTCATTTTGAGTTACAACATATCGACATCACACCTCATTATTAGTTCTATTCCAGTACTTTTTCCAAACATTTCGACTTGCTTCAGGTTTTCGAGGCCCTTGAATCTGTTTCTGAGATTATTTTGACCCTTAATCGAAAATATATCCCCCTGGTGTGAGAGGTTGGATTCAAAATTCAATTTTTTTGCTGCTATCGAGTGAGGTATCGAAATGTATGTTTTCTGACCTCTCGAGTCTGTTTCTGATGTTAATTCACCAAAAAAAAAAAAAAAAAAAAAAAAAAAAAAACAAGAAATACCCCGAGGGATGGGGCGTGAATGCTCGATTTTGAGAACAATTTTGAAATTTTATTTCTACAAATTGATCTGAAAATAATAATGATTTTATTGCAGAGCGCAGAGCTATTGAAAAAATAATAATCATTATTCGGAACAATTACTCTATTTCAATGATTAAAGAATCCAAGAAGTTGGATACTTCATCAACAAATTATAGAAGCAGAGAGTTGGAATATTCAACCAAACTTCTTAACACTCCTGATGCAACTGCCTTCCTCCTACCACCTCCGTTCGTAATGCTTATTTCGTCCCTCTGTGAATAAATTTCACTATCATAATTGATGAATCGCCCAATGGCCCAAATTTTTCTCCTCTACCACCTCATTATCTCCATCTCTCCATCCATCCATCCATCCATCCATCCATCCAATCCACATACGTCGAATTCACCGCCCATTTGTAAATTCCGAATCCGCACGAAAACTTATATTTACTCCAACTCGAACACTTTTCCTAAAAAAAAAATCCACCTCGAAACACCATAGGTACCGTATACGTCAGAAAAAACACATTTTCAAACACACACTCGCACAAGTGACGTAAGTCAATACCGAATGAAGGTCATCCTCAAGGTAGGATTCGCAAGCGTAGTATTTTGACCACAAACAATAACGAATATAAGATTTACAAACCGTGAAAGGTAATCCGAACTGACCAAACGACATATTTTTTAATTTTTTTTACTTATTCGTCTTCCTTGATTGATTTTTTCTTGTTCTTGGCGTACTTACGATAGTAGGTATCTCAACCATCAATTTTTTTCCGCCATCGAATCCATACACGGTTATTATCTAGTAAATTGGAGACGGGCAAGGCAGAAAATCCTTTTTCCCTCAAATCATACACATACAAGGTGTAGATCGTGTTCGGCTCGCGCAATTATACGGTATATCGCGGTAATTCCACGAAGGATACGTAAGTGAGCTTTCCAAGGAAACGGCACGATAAGTATGTGTGGTTGGCGAAGAACCGCGTCAGATAATGCAATTTTTCATCGAACTGGTCAGAGTAGCATGAGGTAAATACGTTAACTAAGCACTTAAATAGCCAGTTAGCTGGGCATAAAAAAAAGAAACAGAAAACAAATACACCGCGTGTAGGTTTAGGTACGTACGTACGTCCGTAAGTAATATATAAAATTACTTCATATCGTATACAAACTCGTAATAAATTTCGCGCTTGCTAATATTTTATGTGAACAGTATCTACTCGAGTAACGATAACATCGTTAATTATGTCCATGTATAACCATCTCCGGCACTTCTTTTTTTTTCCTCCTCGACCAACATCGAAACACAAACTTCATTCTAACAAACACCTTTCGGGCGCGGAATAAACTAAACGCAAGACCCTAAAATGTTACTGCTTCAACAACAGGTTATTACTTGTTTTTATAGCTGTCAGCTTCAAATTTTCAACTTCTTTCATTGTTTTTTGTCCGCTTTGTTATAAATGACGGCGCCACGAAAAGCCACAGCGCGGCGTAGCGAATAACGCGGTAGTTGAGAATGGGCATGGGCAAAACAGCATCTCTATTGTATTTGATCGCGGTTGCAAAATCCGCGCACAAATTGCATTTCTATAGCTACCAATGCGGGGTATTTTCTCTTTCGTTCGTACTTGGACGAGGAATAAGACATCAACGAATTCGTGAGAATGCATTTTTTCAGTTTCTCGTTGCTGCAGCTTCGCAGAGAGTTTAATCGTTGCGCGATAATCTTATTTTACGATGATATCGTACGTAAACGAGTAATACGTATTTTGATTTTAAATTAACGTACCTGCGGAGACTGAGATATTCAATAAGAGATGTAATCTTTCATCGTTCGAGTTCCTAAAATCGTACGTGTGTAAAAAGACGTTTTCGTTCTTCCACTCGTCCTCGTGTGTTACCATCTACACATTCGGATTTCGTATTCGTGTGCTGTAGGTGCATGCTAAACGTACAACATACAGAAACATCGCGTTTAATGTAGTAATTACCACGCCGAAACAATATTTGGGAATATGTAAATGAATTCCGATTTATAATAAAATAATCAAGATACAAAAACAAAACAACACCGTTTACATTGTTGTTTTGATAACGCCCGGATAAAGGGCGAAAAAAAAAAATTTTTAATACTTACACGACGCCGCCTAGCGGATTTCGCACGAAGCTCCTGCGTATAGTTTTTTTTAATTCGTAAAAAAATCTGGACCACTCAAAAAAGTCATTCTGGGCAGCAAATTATTCGCATTCAACACGTTCGTTTAGTAAGAAGTAATTTTTTTCACGCTCGTAGCCTCAGCCTGCCAAGCAGAAAAAATTTACAACTATCAAATAACATATTACGAATTAATTATGTTCAGCTGTCTACGAAACTAAACATAAAAGGAAACCTAACTAATGATAACTTCGCATCGCGTCTATCATCAAAACGATTACTTAAAATCAATTATAATTACGCTTATCAATTTCACCCGAATTAAGTACGTAAATAGGTATAAATTATTATAACACCGTATGCTTTTCATCTTTACCGACACGTGTTTAAATAGTACGAGTACATATTGTCGTACCTCGAGGGGGGTAATTGGCACGAATAGATGGGAATTCGATACACGATTGACAAGTTTTTTTTTTTTTAATGTTCTGTACTGTTACTAAGTTGTCTTGTTTGTTCGGATTGTTAACAAGGCTGCTGTACGACTTTATTTGTTGGTTTGGTTCGTAATCGATGAGATGCGATTTATACGTGGGTAAATCTGACGTAGATTTGAAGGATAATTACGTACAGAAAGGAGGAGGGAATTGGATCAGCTTAGGTAGAAATTGGAGTTGAAAAATTAGTCAAAAATGGATTGCAAACATGCTCCCTTGCTTGAAGATTTCAAACCGGTGGCATAAAAAAAGCAGGATTGCCTACTTCCTTTTCTGAATACGAGTTGACATGTGATTTTTCTTTTTGTACGAATCAAAAGAAAATTTTGGAGAAGTTGAGCCATAAAAGATTTACCTTCGGGGGTGAGCGAGAGAGGGTTTTAAGAGTGGAAACACTCATATTTCTATTATACACATAAAGAAAGATTACCGGACGCTTTCCCAATCTCATTTTTCCAAAAGTTGCTATTCCCAAATACCAATTTGAAACCTCAAAAATTTTATCGAGTTAATTATTTACGAAGTAATTGAAACCAGGGATGGCATGGCACAGAGAATATTCTCATCGAGAATTTGCTAACTGAACACGAGCATTTTTGAGAATATTCTCTGGAAGAAAATGTCAAGAATATACTCTTTGTTTTGCCATCCAGTGATAGATAACAGCCCCACATAGTTTCATATATTTTCATGATTTTTTGATCATTTATTACTATTTTTAACCATATTTAAATTAAGATCATTACGTAAAGTATCGTTTCTTACGTACCATGGAGCATTTGTTATTTTACGAAGAGCTTTGGAGTGGAATTGTTCTAAGATATAATAAATGTGATAAGAGGGATGGGAGGAGGGGGCAACTTGGCGGTTCATCTGATGATTGAAAAGGGGGTCGCCATTTGATTTTGGAATATATTTTTCGATTATTATCACATTTAGAAATACTTTGTGCTCATTATGACTGAAATCGGAAACCTCTTCTGTTTGAATGACTGTAGCGCCACCCCCCCCCCCCTTTGGGACTACAGACTTCGCCAACCCCTCATTCGACGGGGAATTGGATGCAGATCAACATTTACTGACCTACTTTTTCCGCTCCGACCAATATTTTTCGAGTAATGGGGCAAAACCCGGGTTTGAGGGCTAAGATGCACAATAGAGAGGAGCGCACACCCCGGACTCCTCAGTTCCTTGTTTAGGACATAACAATGGACTTCGATGCCAAAATTCAACTTGCCCGCTCTTTTTGCATCATAGGCCTTTTTTTTCTGCTAATTCCGCTGGGCTATTAACTATTTTCACGAGAATTTTGACAGTTTTCATGATTTTGTCGCAATTTTTATGAAATTTTTCGACGATTTTGATGAATTTTGGACAGTTCTTACAGTATTTTTGCTGATTTCAGTTGACATTTCACGCTTTTTCGGCCATTTCTATCTGATTTTGAATGATTGTTACGCAACTTTCACAACTTTTGTTATTAATTCGTGATTTTTTGACCACTTCTACGATATCTTCACCAAATTTTAAACAAAACAAGAATGTGCTCAAATGCTCGAGAATATTCTCAATAGGCGGGAATTTCCTCAGAATATTCGCGCGGAAGAAAATGCTCAAACATTTTCCAACCCTGATTGAAACTAGTTGTGCCACCCTTCGTGCACGTTGTTGATCTCACGAGAGGGATGATGGCCGGGCCGGGGGTTGTATTTCAGAAAACTTCAGAATAAGGATGATTGATTTAGAAATGTGTGTTCGAGGAAATCACACATTCGGGAAAATGGATTCGTGAAAAAATCATTTAGGAAAATGAATTTGGGGAAGGTTCTGGGAATCCATAAGGGGTAAGGGTGTGTTTTTGCATCATTTCCATACAATTTGACTCTTCTGAAATCGAATCTGTCATTGGTTTCCTGATTGAGAGTAGAGAAGTCACATAATCGTGCAATTTGTGTCGCAGGAAATGATCAATTTTTGTAAAAGCAGGGGTAAAATAAGAATTTTTCATTTTTTGAGCCTTTTAGTGGTGACCAATTGGAGAAAGAACATGTTTTCATCAAAATTCGTATTCGAAACTCCTGATCCTGAATCCGAAGTTAGTTTCCAGACAGGAAGTAGGGAATTCTAAGAATTGTGGAATTTACTCGGCGTAAAATGCCCAATTTTTACTTAAATTGGAATTAAATTTCAGATACCTTTAACCGATTGGGGTGCAGGACCTTTCAAAAAACCTACTTCGAACTTCCTGAACTCAAATTCAAAGTTATTTTCCATACAGCAAGCAGCGAGTTTTCATAATTTTAGAATGCGCCTAGTATATAGTGACAGATTTGTGTTAGAATTGACAGAATTTCTTCATTTTCAGAAGAATAGCTCTTCCCGACTTCAAAATAGAAAAAAAATTATAGAATAGAAAATGACTAATTTTCAATGTTCTACAACTTTTGTTCGAGACTTTTTTTCGTATCGTCAATTTGGCAAATTTTTTCACCCGGATGTCCCACAAAAAATTACGTTGCAGTAAAAAATCACCATACGACAAAAATCTTGAAACAAAAGTTATAGGGTATTAAAAATTCATCGTTTGTTGTTGTACAATTCTTTTCCTACTCCGCAGCGCTGCGAAGCCAATCTTCTTAAAATATGGAAATTTATACGAAAGAGTCGTTAGATGCGTGAATTTTTACAAAAATTGACCCCTATACGTCAATTTTCTTTTACGTTTAATATTTTTATTGCCAAATATCGAGTATATTTTAGATAAGGTTAGGTTAGGATCCGTTCATCTTTTTTAAAACCGTTTCGGCTTTATAGTCCAAGTGGTTAGCACGGGTATAGGTGCTTCTTTATTTGAACGCGAGTTGACACGTCGTTTTTCTTCTAGAATGAATCAAAAGAAAATTTTGAGGCAGGGAGGTCGTCGTAAATTTTTCTTAGGGGGCGAACGGGATTTCTTAAGAAATTGGAGATTGCGAGTGACATAAACTGAAGATCTACAGACAATAAAAACAACTTTACAAGTAACCAAATTGGATATCATTTGTAGCAACGCTGAAATGATATGCGAAATATCAACGATATCTCGCCTCTTCGTGATGGTAGCTTTGACACAACAGGACTGGTATGGGAACCACGTTCGAAAAAATCCTCCAGCATTGTTCTAAACTCTAGTTGATTTCTCTCCATAAAATATACCGCAGCTAAAAAAAAACTCATCCGAACCACGCAACTCGCAGGAAAAAAAAACACCGCTCGGGAAAATCATAGCTGCAAGTTTTCATTCGGTAAAACGTTTCGTTCGCATGGTTTTTCTTGGTCGATTTTACGGGCACGTTAAAATACGAAGGTTCCACTTTAATAAACCGAGACTCTCCATTTTCAACCTTACTGTTTTCCTCGGTCTCGGATCTCGGTTCCAGTTGAATAGCAAACGCCTATCCGCGCTTCGCGCTTAGTTTTCCTCGTCGCTTGTCCTGCGCTCTGCGCATTTTCTTCCATGCAACTCTATCTGATTGATTCTCCACATCTTCCAACACCGTGTACTGCTTCTTACCAAGAAGCTGTAGTAATAGTTAACGTCTAATACGAAAGAAACAGAACGAGATGAAAGAAAGAAAAAAAAAGACAAAAAGAAACTACCGTTTTTTTCCTTCATTATTTCACGGAGTTTTAAAAATAAAAGAAGAAAAATACTTTGTAATATACCAGCAACGTATCCGTATACCGATGTAAATTTCATTTTAGCCTATGGACACGATTATTACGCTTACCGTAACTTTTCGACAATTAATCGATTTACTTGTTTTTTTTTTCTCCTCGTTCTTCGTACACCGGAAATGGCGGAAAAGAAGGAGAAAAAAAGAACCAACGAAAAACCGTAGAGAGATTTAGTTCTGTAGGTAGATGCTTTATATTCGTGTTAACATTTTGACTTTTCGTTTCGCAGGTAAAAATATGGTTCCAAAATAGACGCAGCAAGTTTAAAAAAATGATGAAAGCGGCTCAAGTGACCGGTACCCCCAACAGCAATAGTAATAACAATAATAATAATATCAGCGCCGGCGGGCCGCACTCGCACTTGGATACAACACACGGTAGCAAAGATCTCTCAAATACTTCTAGTATGACAGATAGTCCCGAATCATCTGTCAGAATATTAGTGGGTCAGTATACAAAGATACGCGTATCCGGCGTGTATATTAATTTTTTCCTTTTTTTCTACGAGTCAACGCAGGTAGACTTGCGTGGCGCCTAGATCTTACGTTGTTCCTAATCGAGTACTTGAAATTGCAGATAATATGTCGAGAAACCATTTAAGCCCGAAATTAGGCTGTGCGCAATTAGAAGACAGACACCAAAGTCCAAGTCCTAGCCCCGACTGCGACGTAGGACCATCTCAAACCCATCAAGTATCTTGGGACATAAAACCAAATCTTTCGATATCGCCTCATCTAGCTCCTAGACATCATGGCGGTTACATGCCTCAATATGGCTGGTACCAACCAGACACCAACCACGGATTATTAACGTAAATTTATTTTTCTTCAACTTTCATCGCGTCTGATTAATTTTTTTTCTACTTAACGGCCTTTTTCTCTCCTCTTTTTTTTTCTACGAACCCACGCTTTTTTAATGTTATTTGTTTGTTTTTTTAATTTTGTTTTTTCTCTTCTCGTTTTTTTTCTCAAATTTTTCTTTTCTAAAACAAAAAGTAGCTTTAGTAAATTGCTTACACTACGAGCAGTAAATTTGTAATTCGCTAAAAAATACTATCGCGAACTCGAAAGCTGCGGTGTTAACGAACTTACATTTTGATAAGGTTCGTATTACGTCGATGGGTAAAAAAAAATATTCCATTTTGGCATCTCTCTCGTCGTCAATTTCTTTACTGCTTTCGAATTTGACCTATTTTACGATGCGACGTATAATGAGATTGTTTTTTCTTCAGGCAACTGGCGTAAAAAATAATTTTTAAAATTACCGAGACGCAAGTTCCTATAACGAAACTGGCTTCTATCGACGTACATCAAAAAACCCTGTCCATCAAGCATCGCCACACCATCGCCTAATCCGTGACAAAAATTAGCTAATTAAACAATTTCTCAATTAGATCTCACGATCTAAAGCACCGCAAGCTCGAACGGTTCGCGTGACAAAATTTAAATCAATGGGATGAAAGCTTTGTACAAAAAGCGTAAGTTTTCATTCTATATATGGCTGTGAAGATAAAACACCAGGCTTTGATAGGTGTTAGAAAAACTATAGGCGTTCACGTGGCTCTGAAAGCCGACACAAAAAAGTAAAAAAAAAAACAAAAGTTCAAAAGTGCTTAAAAAACGCCTATAGAAATTGTGTAAAATATCGCGTTGTAAAATTAAGCTTTAGTATCTTTATATACCGAAACAAAAGTTGAAATTCAGCAAATTCTCTATATAGCGATTTTACAAATACTGCTAACTGGTAACTTAATACTACCTACAGAAACATGTATTTTCCTTTCTCTCGTTGACCCAATTATTTAGGCTAATTAGTAGCAAGTCTTTCCATCTTTTTTTCGTAGTTTTCCGTATTTTATTTTCTATGTCGTTTTGTATGATGAAAAAAAAGAAAGAAAAATTCTTTTCATATTGTGTCGTTAAAGCTTATATGTTATTTATTGTACATTATTTTCTCAAAATAAGCTTGTCCCTTGTGTTTTTTTTTTCTTTTCTATTAAAGCAATGTTGATATCGAGTAAAAAATATAGCGTTAAGTTGCGTATTTAAGAATTTCTTTCTTTTCTGTGTATTATAAAGTTTTATTGTTATTGTACTTATTGTTCGACGGACCGTTTTGATCTACCCTATTGTGTTATAGTGTAAAACGTAGAACATTATAGACAATTTTTGAACAGTGTAAAAATATGATTATTTTTTATTCTAGTTTTTCAGCTGATTATTTAATATATATTCGGGATTGTAATTGTTACCTTAATAAAACGTATAAATATATGTTACTTTTTTTCAATCATTTTTTTTCATATCTGCCTACCTAAAATTATCTACGTTTGGTTTATCGTATGAGATCTGCGATGCTGAATTATCGAGCATGGATGTTCCGCGGTTGTATTGGTAAAAATATATTAGATAACGTTAAAGTTACCTACGCGAAGATAACTATTCGATACACTCGCTTGCCAAAATCTCGACATAATAATTCAACCGATTTGAAACCTAAGTACATACATACCCATTACCCAGTGATTAAAACTGCTGCAACTCGTGACTACAAATTGACAATACACGTTTTTGTTACATTTCATTCGAGTGGAAACATTATTCTTCGGCCGATCAATCTAGAACATGAAAATAAAATTCTTCGATCACTAGTCGTAAAACTCGACTCTGTACCGATTTCCTATAGCGCTGGAAAACGCCTCGCGACATATTTCAAAGAACAATACCATAGCCATAACCATACTTGATGTAAAATCAAGCACCAAGAAATCAGCGACCATATCTATGGTCCTTTACCCAAATAACATTAAGTAAGCTTCAAGGTTCACGATTATCACGAACGTTTTTCTTTCTTAGGCTTAAGGTTACTTTTAAACTGCATGAAAGCGAGTTCGCAAGTTCACCGCAAATCGATTTATTTCGTTAACCACACTTTTTTTTTTTCTGCGATGGAACAAAACGTTTTCATAATTATCGTGGTCTATAAAAATTATGCAATATTTATTATATTATCGTCGATGACGATGTTTGAAAGATGTAACAATGATCAAAACAAAGTATATGAACTCGAGTTGCAGGATGGCTTGCTGTAAGGTGATGCGATGTGTTTTCTTATGGTTCACTTCAAAAGTTCAACGAAGATACAACTTTCAAATACCGCGCCAACGTTTTTTTTTGTACACGAAGACTTACCTTCTGTTTTGAAATCACAAAACTACCGAAATTCTTGAAAACATGGCTTAAATTCCAGCTGTATTATAAATTACGACTTTAGTCGTCGATCGTTAGCGAATTAATCGTCCAAATCACCCGAAAGCGCTAAAAAGTAAAAATTCGGTGGAAAAAAAACAACGGAGAATGTCGCAGATAAATTATTATAGCGACGACACATCGCGAAGCTCTAATCACACCCCTATATTTTTCATCATATCGCTCATTTCTCATTTTCATCGTGATTCTCGCAGCACTGTAGGACCAGTTCATTTTTCCAACGGGGACTTGCGCCTTGGCCAGGGCTGCGAACCCCGAACGTTTTTTTTTCGGGGTACGGGGTTCCGGTTTTGGGTTTAGGGTTAAAGTGTTCGGGGTTTGAAAATCAATCGGGGTTTTTCGGGTTTGTCTGGGCTTCGGGGTTTTCTCCAAAATTTGAAAAAGGAACTCGGGAAACCTAAAAAAAAAAAAATGAATACCCCCGAAAAACCTCGACTATTTTGATGAAATCTGAAAAACCCGAAATCTCAACACCAAACGTTTAATCGGGTCTTCGAGTAAAAAAAAATTATAGTTTTTTTCGCGTAAAACTGAAAATACCTATAATTTTTTTTTACTCGAAACCCCGAAAAATACCGATTAAATGTCTGGGGTTTGGGTTTCGGGGTTTTCAGGTTTCATCAAAATAATCGGGGTTTTTTGGGGTACGGGGTTCGGGTTTGGTCGGTTGGCCTGGCCTTGGCCCGCGACAACTTAACTGGGACAAGGTCTGGGTCTGGAACAACATTGATTTTCAAGCCCATGGGACTGAGTCGGGCCGGTCCTGTCCCGGGTCTGAGACTGGAATTTTTTGTTATCAATGCTGCGGTCGAGAGTATTAAGGGTATAAGTCAAAATCAGCTGCGCTCTTGGTGCACTGAAACACATTGCTCAGGCCTCGTCATTTTTAACCTCGCCTTCGGTCTCTCGATATATACTATTTGGTGTCTCAGAATCCCAACAGTGTCAGTCGAGAGACCGAAGGCAAGGTTAACTTAAAAATGACGAGGCGTGAGCGATGTGTTTCAGTGCACCAAGAGCGCAGCTGATTTTGACTTATACCTTTAACGCTCTCGACCGCAGAATTAATTGGTAGAAAATTTCACGAGAATCTTTAAAATTTCATAAAAATCGATGAAAATGAAAAAAAAAATTGCCAAAAACTACCTAAAATATTGTAAAAAAATATCGAAATTATCGAAGTGGGTTTTGGACCTCGGATTGGATCCGCATTTCAACTGGGCCGGATTCTGGGGCTTGAGCCGAGTCTGAATTTTAGCATGGCTGGGCTCTAAGCCTTGGGCCAGGTCGGCATTTCAACCAGGTTTTGGGTTAGGCCAAGCCCAGTTCTATAGCCCTGGATTCTCATTGACCCGAAAGCTTGGAATTTTTTCTTCACGTTCGAATAAAATCATAAATGGTAGGTACGCGGACTATACATCTAGTCACTGTATACAAGCTACGCGTATGAAAAACCGCGCGATGGCCTTTCGGGAAAAGGAAATTTTCTCCTCTACAATTTTGGTTATTACAAATTTTCCCGGATAACGCTTCGTTGGCGCGAAAAATGGAAAAATGTGAAAATTCGCCAATTCTCAAAAACTGTTCTCTGAAAATAACTCGAAAACCATCGATCGTATCGAAAATTTGATGACACGAATGTTATAGGAAATTTTCTCCTCTACAATTTTAGTTATTACAAATTTTCCGGAGTAACGCTTCGTTCGCGTGAAAACCCGGCAAAATCACAAAGTTGACGAATGAAAAAAATGTAAACACGAGAATTATAACGAAAATGACGGACGAGTAATAAGAAAAAAAAATAAAAATAGGATGCGATTCGGAGCCTCGTCGTCACATCCGGAGTTGGCGCGAGTCTGCTCGTAACAGAGACTCGCAAATGACTCGCAGACTCGTACCGAGACTCCGAGTCTTTTCGGTATTTTTCACTAAAGACTCGCAATCGGGAGACTTCGAGTCGTACATTTCGAGGACTCGCGCATTTCGACTCCGAGTCTGAATTTTCAGAGACTCGCGCCAACTCTGGTCATATCTGATTGATTACCCATTACCTGATAAGATCGTAAGAGCGTGATTTCGAACGTAAACGAAAAACTTGAAAAAAATAATTCCTTCTTGGACTTGAACTACGAATTTGAAAACGAGGTCGATTCAATCTGAAACAAAATAAATAAATAAAACAGAAAAACTCGATGGTAAGAAAGGCGAACTAAGAAAGAAGCGGAACATAGGCAGGGGCGTTCCGAGGGGTTAAGTTTAGGGGGGTGAACGCACTTGAATTTGCCGACTAAAATGAAACATTTCCCCGACTTGAGTTGAAATTTTTCCGATTACACGATAAAGTTTTTAAAATCATAGGTATCTTTACGAAATAATGTTGTATGATATTAAATG
>FIZU01058686.1:0-10990 GCA_900064475.1 Pseudococcus longispinus
TTTCGTCCATTTTCCTCCCTTAAATGGGTCATTTCTGGTCGAAAAATTTTTTTCTAGCAATATATCTTCAATGACACCCAAAATACACCATCAACCTGCATTTGAACCAAATTCGTCCATTTTTTCCAATTTTCTTTTGAAATACTAGGATGGCGCAATTTTGAGAGCCCACAACCTAGATGACCTAGAAGCTTAAAAATGATATCAGAACTTGTTTCAAATCGATATACATCATATATTGCAATTTTAACAAAATTGATGAATTTTGATTTTTTTTTGCTCTTTTTCAGAAATTGAGTATTTCATTTTAGAGGAGTTGCAGTATATGAGAGATAGCATTTTACATTTTTAATCTGATTTTTCAAAATTTTGAAAACTTAAGTATTTTTTTCAATTTAATTTCTCATAAAATTCAACATAAATGCCAACACGTCTAATAAAATGTCCAAAATTCAAATTTCGAAACAATCTAAATTTTTCACAGTTCAAAAAAATCAGCGCCTACCTTATAAAATTTTTCAAAGTCCAGAAAATCAAGTATAATATGTGAAAAAATGTCTTAAAGTCAATCTCAAAAAAATTCCAAATCCCAAAAAGTAGTTTGAAATCTCAGAAAATTTTTCAAGTTCGAAAAGTCGAATACCTATCTAACAAAATGTCCAATTAATGAAGTCGTTTTGTAGGAAATTTCACGTACTTTAACGTTTATTGGAACTTTTTTTGTATTAAAGGCAGACCTGAAGAGTTATATGTAAAACCTTAAATGAAAAGGAAGGGTTCACAAGTGTCCACAACATATGAGACACTTTGGGAGAGGGGGAAGAGGGGTAGCAATTTTTTCGGTGTGGCATACATGCTGGGACCACCCCCCCCTCCCATTGTAACATACGTAATCACAGAAATGGGATACAATCTTTATATCTTCATTTTCCTCCACCGTGTATATTTCGATGCGTGTTTTTGCACCACCCGTTCACTTTTCGAAAAAAATATATATATGATTTTTTGTTGCAAATTTTATGTAGTTTAATTTTTGTCATAATCACTTTTTCATTTAATAGCATATTTAAAGAGTTATGAATGAAAAACAACGAGGGAGTCTTTTTGGGTCCACATTTGGGGAACTTGCCAAGAGTTGAGGTTCGGGGACTGCTTGATGGTTAATTATATAACACCAAAAGGAACATTTTAAGATCAAAAAATTTTTGCTGACGCAAAATTCAGTAGGTATTCACCATCACCCCTCCTCTCCCGGATACAATGACTAAAAAAATTAGGAAGGAAAATTCTGTATTGACACGTATTTATCAGAGAAAAAATTTTGATGGATAGAATTTTTCTAAACATTTTTTGAAATTTTGAAGGAGAAATGGGGGTCAAAAAAGTTATGAAATTATGTTAAAGATCAGTGGTAAAAATTTAAACTTTCTAACTTGAGCCCATACCAAGTTCCGAATTAAAAAATTTCAAAATAATTGGTTGATTTTTCCAAAATTTTGTTTGATAATTCAATAGTCATATTGCTTATTTTCATTAAAAAGTACTAAAAATTTTAGAAAATATACGAAAATCAGATTAAAATTATCAAAAAGTAATGAGTAAAAAATTTTATAAAAAATTGGAATTTTGGAAATTTTATAAAAATTAAAAATTTTATTAAAAATGTAAATTTAAAAAATTTTATAAAAATTTGAATTTTGAAAATTTTAATAAAAATTTGAATTTTAAAAATTTTATTAGATATTTGAATTTTAAAAATTTTATAAGAAATTTGAATTTTGGAAATTTTAGCAAAAATTTGGAAATTTAATAAAAATTAAAATTTTGAAAATTTTATAAAAATTTAAATGTTAAAAATTTTATAAAAATCTGAATTTTAAAAATTTTATGAGAAGTTTAAATTTTAGAAATTTTATAAATAATGTAAATTTAGAAAAAAATTTTAAAAAATTTGAATTTTGAAAATTTTATACGAAATTTTAATTTTAGAAATTTTATAAAAAATTTTAATTTTGAAAATTTTATAAGAAATTTAAATTTTGAAAATTTTATAAGAAATTTAAATTTTGGAAATTTTATAAGAAATTTAAATTTTGGAAATTTTATAAGAAATTTAAATTTTGAAAATTTTATAAGAAATTTAAATTTTGGAAATTTTATAAGAAATTTAAATTTTGGAAATTTTATAAGAAATTTAAATTTTGGAAATTTTAAAAGAAATTTGATTTTTGGAAATTTTATAAAAAAATTAAATTTTAAAAATTTTATAAAAAATTAACAAAAATTTTATAAAAATTTGAATTTTGAAAATTTTATAACAAATTTTCAAATTTTAACCTTTATCTAGTTGATAAGGGTTAAATTTAGATACCTAAAATTTCTACCATAATCTTTTGACGTAATTTTACAACTTTTTTCGACTTCCCTCTCCAAATCTCCGAAAAAAAAGGATACGACGAGCCACCTTATTTTAAAATCTTCGGCATCCTTTCATTTTTTCAGAGATTCGTTATTACTTTGAGACCAGAATTATTCAATCAATCAAAACCAGACCCCTTGACGTTCAAATTTCAACATTTCAAGAATGGAAATCAGCAATTTTTGAGATGAAAATATTTCAAAATTCAAACTCTTGAAACTCCTCTGAAACTTTCGAAATATTCAAACTTTTACGAATTCGATTTTTGACCAGCTATAATCCGTAATCTAGCCAAACATATCCAAGCTACAATAGAAACCCCCTTGTTTTACCCATAGCAAAGAAAAAGGGGTAGGGTATGAGGTCCAATTAATGTCAAAGTCGTTGTGGTTGAAAAGTTTTTGTTCAGTTTTAGCCTCAACTCATTTTAAACTTTTCTCGATCGGTTTTTCTGAAATTTCGAACATTAATTATTTGTTTATTGGTTTATTGATGAGGGAATTGAACTCATCCAATACCTCTCTCCATTACATCAAACTTTTCTGTAATTTCTAAACTTGAATTTTTAATAAATCAGCCGAAATTGGCGAATGTTTGGACATTTCGAAAATTGTTTCGTACGTTCCTTATAAAAAATAAACAAAATTCTTTCGAAGAGCTTTGCTCTTTTTTCAGGAAAACTATTACATCAAACACTAATATTGCCGATCCTCGTAAAAACAGCCGACTTTGAAGACTTCGACACGACGAATGAACAGTAAAATAGCCAGTCACTCAAAGGGGAGGGCGGTTACTCGAGAAAAAAATGTGATTTTATGCAAATTAGTTAAAATAATCAAATGTAATCAATCCCGAGTAAACCGAGAAAAAAAAATTAATGCATAAAAGGCATTATTTTATAATTTTTTCAACATTTCAGTAATCAAGGGAGCTTACAGACCTCCTACACCCTCCTTAAATACACCACGAATGCTTTACCTACAAAGGTACATTGACCAACTCGAACCCTAAAGTCTTTCCGACAGCAAAATCTGCCACGACCTTTGGAAAACGAAACAAAACTTAGCCAGCTTTTTCAAATATATCTACGCAGCACACGTACAAACTTATAGTGCGTAATTTCTACAACGGCTTATAGGATTTGCCTTTTAAAAAGCTTGACACCTGACAGCTCCTTCGTTGATGAAAACTACTCGATATTTGGCCAGCACTTTTGTCGCCATAATCAAATTTTTCCTGTTTCCAAATACGTCTTTGTTTACAAAATAAAGTAATACAATTTGTTTTATAAAATCACGTGTCAAAACAAAGGCAAATATGTGTAGGTGTGCTCCGTACAGGTGAATAAAAAGTATAAATAATTCCATTTGAAATTCACGATATCAAAAACAATGTTTTTCTGAACCCCAGTTACCTACTTCAGTATATAATTTTATCGATACTATTTTAAAATTCTATTTCCATTGTATTAATACGTAACTATATATGACAAAAAGCTTACATCATATACCAGCTCACGTCAAAATGGTCAACTTCGTCAGCTTTTAATTAAATTTAAATTGGCCGTAAAAGCCGGAGCAATTCTCTTGGGATAATTTGAAATTTAATTTACTTTCCAAAAAGCCACCACAATATAGAAAATTTCACCAAGTGTACGCTTCGACACGATGCTACATCGACTTTATACATCGAATTCGCCAATTGAATTAGTTACCTTTGAGTGCAACTTTCGACCATATACCAAAGTATCATCAATAACAACTTACAACTAGGTAGCTATCTAGCTTTATTCTTGTAGCTACAAAGCTTCGATACTAAACTCCATTTAATGTACGAAACTTTTCATGTTCACTTCCGTTTTTTCTTTCTGTTTCTACTTTGTTCTTAACGGTTTACTTCATTTTGAGATAACTAAGGCAGAGAAGGTGAGGAAAAGGTAGTCATCAAAGCAGTAATATCAACGTAATTGATGGATAAACTAGGCTTTGATGATTAAAATTGATACAAATCTAGAAAAATTGATAAAAATCCAAGCAAAATTGATAGAAATAATAACCAGAAGTTAATATCAGGAAAATTTTGGAATTTCCAGAAAAAATGCCACAATTTTTGTAAACACTGTAAAAAAATATATATATTTTGAAAAACTTGGTAAAATTTTCGTTGAAAAATTCGTATAATAAAAACTTTGTGAATATCAGACAAAAATCATTAAATTTTTATGAAAGTTGTAAGGCGCAAACATTTTTAAAATGACTTAAAATTAAAGAAATGCAAGAAAATTTGTAAATTTTTGTGGAAAATACGTAAAAATTGGGAAAAATTTGACGAAAAGTTCCCAAAATTTTTCAAAACAGTAAAAGAAGTTAAAAAAGTAAAATTTCCATAAAAATTTGTAGAAATTAAATAAAATATCATAAAAATTGAGTAAAAATGTAGAAAAATTTGCTAAAAAATTAAAAAAATTATTGAAATTTATGAAAAAGTGGATGAAAATATTACACAAAATAGTGTAATACTCATGAAAATAGACAAAAACGATGTAAATATTGACGATCTCTCATAAAAAATGAAGTAAAATGTCAAAACAGCTTGAAAAATTGAAAAATTAAAAAAAAAAAAGTTGTTCAATTTTCATAGAAATGGAAAACCGTACAAAAAAATAAGAAAACTATCACAAAAATTGGGTAAAATGTTGAAAAAATTGCTAAAAAATTATTAAAATACTATAAAAATAGATTAAATGTCAATAACTTTGAATAAAGCATCTCGAAAATTTATAAATTTTATGAGAATTATGTAAAAATGATGAAAAAGTGGATGGAATATGTGGGTAAATTTTCATAAAAATATAAAAACGATGGAAAAATTGATGAAATATAAAAAAAATTTAGTAGGTATGATCAAATATTAAAAATCCCACAAATTATTTTTAATGTTTTGAAAATTGAGTGAAATATGCAAGAAAGTTTATGAATTTTGGCGGAAATTGCCTAAAAATGGCGAAAAAAGTAATGAAATATTCTTAAAGTTTCGCAAAAAACACCGTAAAAATGTTTCAAAATACTGTAAAAAATAATTTTTTTATTAAAAAAAGTGACAAAAATTGGTTAAAAACTCAACGAACAAAAGCCCGATCTGCCTATCGACACCAATTTCAGTTTTAAGCATTTTTCTCAGCCTAATACCAACCAAATTATCTATAAATAAACTGCACGTTAGTAGTGTTGTTTTGGAAAAAGATTGATGGCTTATAAATGATGAAGACCTCAGTTCAAAATTTAGGCATTTACAAATTACTGGAGAGTGATGAGCAGAATCAATTTACGTAAAAAAATATCCAAAACATCTCAATCAAATTATGTCAAATCGGTATAGCAAATCTTATGAATGACGAATAAAAATTTCCAAAGAAATGTTATCAACCATAATATCGTACTTTTCGTCTAAAAATGCCAGATAAACACTTCTGTTTTTGAAATAACATTTTTATGAGTGGAAAGTTTTGAAAAAATTATGTATTTTACACATGAAAAATTTTGATAATTCGCAAATTCTACGCATGAGAAAACTTGAACATAAAATTTAAAAAAGTACAGAATTGTGGAATTTCTTGAGGATGGAAAATTTATGAGATGGTAAAACATTACGTTATTCAGATCATTGCTTGGTTCATTAGTTATCTTATGGCTAGGTATAAGGAACTTTCAAAGAACATACTCGTATAATATTTTAATAAATTTTATGATTTTTTAATGAAATTTTTGAATAATTTTTACATAATTTCAGACAATTTGCACGATTTTTCAATATTTATGCCAAATGATTTTATTTAAATTTTTAACAATTTTTATAGCCCAGAAAAATGAAGCCAGTTTAGCGATCAACGACCTCAGATTAGCTAGAAAACCTCTTTAAATCAATTTTTTTTTACTCTTCAATATTCTCAAAAAAAACATGAACTTCACCCTTCCTCATTTTTTCAAAAAAAAACTATTTTGAAACAATCTAAATTTTTGCAACTTCAAAAGTCAACTGACCACTTCATAAAATTTTTCAAAATCAAAAAAGTCAAAATTTCTGAAATTTTCCAAGTCCAAAAAGTTGTTTAAAATCTAAAAGTTCAGAAAATCTAAAACAACCTGACAAAATGCCTGAAAGTCAGCACGATTTCTGAAATTTTCCAAGTCCAAAAAGTCAGTGGAAATCTGAAAATTTCAAGTTCAAAGAGTCAATTTCCTTCAATTTTTTTTCAAATTCTTTCAAAAGTATCAGAAAATATTGAAAAGTTGAAAAAAACGTGACACAAAAATGGTTCAAAGTATAATGAAATTCGTTCAAAATGAGAGAAAAATTTGTTCAATTTGAACAAACATCGTTGAAAATGAAGCAAAAATTGATTAAAATTCAATAGGTAAAATCTTGTAAAATATCGTAAAAATTTTCAAATATTAAAAATTATATTGAAAGGGTTAAAAAACGTAAATTTGTCAAATAATACAGAAATTTTCAAAATTTAAAGAAAATCACAGAATTTTTATTAAAATTGCAAAAAAATGTGAAAGCATTGAAGAAATTGCTTGCAAAATCAGCGAAATATAGAAAAAAGTCAACGTTTTATTAATATTTTAACTTAGATTTTGGTCAATTTTTACGATTTTTACGACATTTCAAACAATTTTCAGTCAATTTTAACGTTATTTTCGATGTTTTACACAATTTTTCAAAGATTTAAACCATTTTCGTAACGAATTCTACGAAGTTTTATTACATTTTATGAATTTTTCATGCAAACTAAAACATTTTTTAACAACTGGTGACGCCATTTCAACGATTTTATTCGATATTTTAAGCAATTTTCAAGATATTTCAACATCGTAATGTAAATTATCGTATTTTTTTGTTTCAAATGTGAGAAAAATTGTTGAAAGTCCAAAAAAGTCTGACAAAATGTCTAAAAGTCAGCGTTAGGTAAAAATCTGACTTACAATATTCTGATTTGAATTTTTCTTGAGAATTTTCAAGTCCATAAAACTGAAGTTTTCCAAATCCAAAAAATCAGTAGAAATTTGAAAAATTTTCCAAGTTCAAAAAAGTTAGGCAAAAAATCTAAAAGTCGTCGTAAGTGGATTTCGTAATGGAATGTTTTCGAAAAATTTTCGAAATCCAATTCCAAGTACAAAAAGTCAACAGAAATCTGAAAATTTATCCAAATTCAAAAAAGTCAGACAAAATGTCTAAAATTCAGGCTTAGGTAAAAAACTGTCTAATTTGAAATTTCTTGAATTTCTTTAAATCCATTAAGTTGAAATTTTCCAACTTCAAAAATTCATTTGAGATCTTCAAAATTTTCAGAGCCAAAAAAGGATGACAAAATGTCTGAAAGTCAAGGTGATCTCTGAAATTTTCCAAGTCCAAGAAGTCAGCTCGACAAAATGCATGAAAGATACCCCGATCTCTAAAATTTTCCAAGTCCAGAAAGTCAATGGAAATCTGAGAAATTTTCAGTGTTCAAAAAAGTCTGATAAAATGTCTAAAAATCATCGTAATGGAATTTCGTAACGGAATTTTTCGCAGGTTTGATCATTGCAAAATCACATTTTAATTAATCTATGCTAAAACATTGAATTTTTTCAAATTTTAATCAAATTTTGATAATTTTTCGAATTTTTGGGACGATTTAACTATCAAGTAATTTTTTTTTTTTTGAAATTCGTTACATAATTTCAAACCATTTTCGCAGAATTTTGAGCAACATGTATTGATACCATTTTAACGACTTTCACAACATTTCAAATGATTCTTATGCTACTTCAAATCGATTTAATGAATTAAATAATTTTTCGAGAAATTTTACGTATATTATTTTGAATCAGTTTTTCAACATTTCGATGCCATTTTTATAAAATCCAGCGATTTAAAAAGTTTGGAAAATTTAAACATATTTCTGAAATTTTTTTGATGTAATGTAAACGAAAAAGTGAAATCCTGCTTCCGAACTTGTATTCCAACCAAAATAATGAAAGCGAAGATGAAAATTCGAAAGAAAAACAAAATTAACAGAAATAACGATGACGAACCCGTTTTCTTTTAAAAAAAACAAACTTTTACAGAGCAAAATAGGAGGAAAAGTTTACTTCCGATATGATTTAAATTTAAAAACTCGACAAAAGAAATCGACCGATATTCGAAGAAATGTTGAAAACTTTCATACCATGAAATCTTAATGACCGCAGAATGAGAATGAAATTCCTACCAACGTCAACATTTTCTTCTGTTGATTATCGTAATAGACACATCAAAGGCATACGAGCCTATAACCATATCGAATTAAACAAAGGGGATAATCTGCGGTGACCTCATCGACAATTTAACGCAAATACTTCAAGTTTCTATAGTTCTTACACAAAGAGTCTTATTCCCGCAACTACAAATATAAAGTTTTGTTTCTACATATTTCGGTACAATCAAATGCAACAGATTGAACCATATGGAAATTTTAAATTCGTAAATAAAAACAAACGTATTTAATTCTGGTAAAAAGTTTCCATAATTTCTCGACCAGTGTACTCTGCAGTCAGCAGCAGAAAACCTATCACGCATTATGGT
The DNA here is from genome assembly GCA_900064475.1 of Pseudococcus longispinus. Lineage (NCBI taxonomy): Eukaryota > Metazoa > Arthropoda > Insecta > Hemiptera > Pseudococcidae > Pseudococcus > Pseudococcus longispinus. The sequence continues at coordinate 9,029 of FIZU01058686.1, forward strand.
AATGCCATAAAAATACCAATATATCGTCGAGACCATTCGAATACTGCGAAAATTCCCATTACACGTGTTCGCATCATTAGGTTTTTGATCAAGGGATATTAGTTTTAACCACGTTTCAGAGTTTATTTGTCGGTTGAAATCAGGGAAGCGTGTGCTTGTACTAAGTAGTGTAACTTGTCAGCAACAGAAAAACTTTAAAGACGGTTCATTTTCTTGTCATTTTATAGTCGTAGGTTGTAAGTGCGTATATTCTTTCAATACCTGTCAAAGCAGACGTACCTATATGTGAGATTTATTTTAAATCATACCTAGACCAACATGTAATCAAAATTGACAACGTGTTTTTTAACTTTTTTTCTTACTCGGGTTTTAATTTTTCTTGTAAATTTTTACTTCGATTAATTCGTGCATACGCTTGATTATGTTCCAAAAAAATTAGTTCTCTAAAAAAGGAAGTGCGACTTAGTACCCATTCATCATGATTTAAACCTTTCAAAGCAGATATAGGTACCTATTATACACACATTGCTGTTTCATCAAAAAAGTACCTAGATAAAAGGAAATTTTATCAATTTTATCTAAACTAACAAAAGCGAAGTACCTACGAAGAGAATAACCACTTTGAGTTTGAACACAGGAAAATGGAAGAAGCATAAGAGCTGATGAAGGGGGAAGAGTGCTTTGAAGTTGAATTAATTCTGTAATGTTTTAACGAAAATTTTTACACGAGAATTGAAAATTGAAAATTGAAAAAGGAAAAAAATTTGAAAACTTCACAACGTCAGTGGAAATTGATTTATGATTAATTTTTTGCTGCCTATAAATCAATATTGAAAAAAAATCGAAATAATTCAATTAGGACGATCTTTCTATGTATTTGTATAAAAAAGTGTTGATTAAAAAGTAGTGAATATTTTCACTTACGAGTAGTATATTTTTTTATGATAACTTCTGAGTGAATGAAAAATAAAAAAAAAAATAATTATTTAAAAAAAACGTCATTTTTATCTCCTGAAATTAATTTTTAGAATCTGAAATGAAGATAAAATCGAAAAATTTTAAAAACCAAACTTTATTGTACCTGATATCCCTCCCCCTCCCCAACCAATGTATGGAATTTTTGGGGTGATTGAAAAAAAAACACGATACCTCGAATTTTGACCAAATCCAATTTGAGTTGATGACTTACCATAGAAAAATTTGGACCCATATCTCAAAACTGGATGAATCTGGGGGTTTTCAAAGTGGGATCATTTTTGAAAAAATGCTGTTTTTGTCCCTTTTGAGCACCTATCTCGGAGACTGCCCTGAAAAAATGCAACTTCAGTCTCTGAGCTTCCTTATTCTATTGACTTTGAAATTGGATATCATTTTTGCCCTCTACCAGGAAGTTGAAAAGTGGAAGATCGTTGAAAAATCTAGATTTTTGAAAATAAAAAAATGAAATATCTTTCGCTTCGTATCAAAACTGAACCTAAAAGACCTCTAATTGATGCAAAAAATTATTTCGATTAAAAAAATTGAAAATTTTTAGGGCACCAATTAGGAAATTTTGATTTTTTACGAAAATCGACGATGTTGGTACTTAATGTACGAGTATTATGCGTTTTCTTCTTGATTATGAACCTTTTCCGCCGGTTCAAACCATCCCATCGTTTTGGGATAGTTTGAACAAAAAATGAAAATTTTAAAAATCAATCTCTCTTCAAAAGTCTTATAGAAAAATTTAGAAATTGGTAATTTTAAAAATTTGTTCATTATTTTTCTAGAAAAACAGGAAACAGTGAAAATCGTCCAAACCACCGCACCTCTCCCCTACACATTTTCAAACTTCTACAAAAAAAAAAGGAAGTGCGTACCAATATATCTCGGATTTTGATCACATTCAAGAGGGTGGTTCACATGGCTGTGTACGAATTGCGTCCCGAGCAAATTTACCCTTATTAGAAATAGGTGAATTGC
>FIZU01058701.1:0-56552 GCA_900064475.1 Pseudococcus longispinus
ACAACTTGAAAATGGGTATGACAAGATTTTGTGTTACAACGTTCACACGGAAGGTTGCCCGGATCCGTTCATTGCGTCATGTTGTGCTAGACATTAGTACTTATAACCCCCTTTAGGTGTTGGGGTCCAAAATTGAACGTAACGGCCAGAAGGCCGCGATTTTGCAATTACCCCACTATACCTTACATGAAAGTAAAGCTCAATTATAATAGCTATTTTCAATAAGTGCATTTATTTTCTCAAAAATAATTGTTAATTTGCTGAAGTCCACTATTTTTCCATTATTTGTCAATATTTTCATCAGGAATTTAGTCCTGGATTCTTCGAGTACCTAGGTCATTGGTACTTATTACTCAAAGTACAACTGAAATAGAGCTGCAATGACAGAAATACGGAGCCACATGAAAATATCAAATATGTACCAACTCTAAATTAGATGTAATTTATATCATGACGTTGTATACTTTTATAGATATGTAGGTAGGTAGGTAGGTATTCACAATTCAACTTACATCACTACCTTTATAGAAAATTCTAACAATCGATAAACTTTTCCAACTTCTACTAAAGTATTCAAGTATCATGTCGCGAATATAAATAATCTAATAAAGGAAACAAGTAGGTAATTTTTCAGACAAATCATGGCGCATTTATTTTCTACGATAAAATAACTCGTACTTCTTTAACAAAGCGGTCTGTTTATTTCATAATTAACATTTTGACTAGATGATTAAAAGAGAGAGAGAGAGAATATTACATATGTATATAAATATTAAACAATTAATTAATCCTTAAAACAATATAATAATAATCGTTTAACATTTATAATTCACACAAGATAATAAGGTGATAAATATAATAAAGAAACCCTATATAAATTTTTTGTTACCGAAATTATGGCTAAAAAAATATAATTATTATAATCCGGGGGATGAGGGGGGGAGGATAAGGGGGGGGGGGGATAAAATTAAAACGCTTATTATCTCGTTCGAATAGACTTATTGTGCCACGATCATGTTCCTAGGCATTAGATTCCTTCAACTGCTGCAATCTTTGCAACTGATGAGGCTCCAACTGTTCCGGTACAACTTGAGGGTAACTAGGTGCAGTTGGCGATTTATCTTCGCAGTCTTCCTTATATCTGGAGGTAGAAATTTCTTCTTGTTCTTTTTCTTCTTCTTCGGGTTCTTCGATAATGGTAGTGGGATAGTCGACGACGTCATTGAGCGTCGCGTCGTAAAGGGGTGGCTCGGCCTCGTTAATTTCACCGGCCGATTTACGCCTTTCCAAGTTGACAGCGGCAATTGACATTTGTGAATCGTCGGGAGCCGGATTAGGAGGGAAGCTTTTATCCGCGAAATCTGAACTAGGCGTTGGAGCCGTGATTACGATTTGAGTTACTCCTAAATTGAAATCATCCGATGGGTCTTCGGCGTTATCATCTTTATCTTCCACATCGTCGTCCACTTCCTGAACGTCAACGGAAGGTATATTGCTATCCTGTAATGGGCAAAAATTCGTAATTACGTCAAACAGGACATTCCATTGAAATTATCAGAGATAATATTTTCATTATTATGGAGCAAGTGTTTTATCATTTTGAATGATAAGCGACTGTACGATGAGAATATTTAATGCAGAGAGTATACCTGCGTACTGCCATCTTCGCACACTAAATTTATACTTATATCTGGCACCGATGTCCTTGGTGGTTCAGCTACTGTGATTCCGAAAGAGCAGCGTTAAAAATAATTTGACATTAGTTGAAATGATCGGTTCACATCTTAAATAGGTACCTAGCGTCAATATTTCACGTTCTATTGAAGCAGATATTGAATAAATTTATAATTAGTACGTACATACAATATATCTAAGTACAATTTACGTAGATAAACAGGCCACAATATCTTTTATCGTGATTTGTTTGGTTATTAAATTAAATGAAAAATACCAAATCATCACATACTTTTTATCTAAACTTGATTGATAGTTTGTTGTACCTATCTTAATACTTATTTTCGAGTGAAAAAAATCCATTAAATAGATAAAAGTTGTAAGTACGTGTGTTTTAAAGAATGGAAAATTTTAATCGATGAGAGATTTCAAAATATCCTAATATTTCACCTTGTATTGCCGGTGGTGCAGGAGGGGCTGGTAAATCGGGGCCTTGGTCATCTCTGAATTGAGTATTGTACAATTTGTGCTGATTGTCTGATATCTTATCGAAGGAGAATTTATCCGATGAATTACCTAAGAGATTAAAAAATAAATGAACACGTCAAATTACGACTTGTTAAGTCAATGCGCATTGAAAAGGCAAGGATCTCGAGTTACGAACCTTCATCAGCAGTTTGATCGAAAGGAAAAGCACCCGGTGGTTGGGTCGAGGAACTTGCACCGGCGTCGGTAATTAAATGCTCCTCTGGTACGTCTGGAGGAGTATATACTGGAGGAGCTGAATCTGGAACTACGTCGCCATCCTTGGAAAAATACACTCATTTAGAATTGTATTTTGGATATTGGTATTGCTTTACTTAATGAACTTACTTCGTCGTAATTCAAAGGATGACCATCTCTAGTACACTCTTGAACGACCAACGAAGGAAACAGTCCTTTCCTACCTTCGAACTCTCCTTCCCACCATCCGTCGTCAATCCCATCGTGAACAATTTTACGAAGCACTTTGATAATTTGCCCTTCGGCGAACGTAAGCTCATCTTCGCCATTACCTTCGTAATCGTACAAAGCGATACAATAATCCGCATTGTCGTAAGTTGGCGGTTCGTAGGAAGTCGTATATTCGCCTATAACGAAACGTAGGTATTGAAAATCGAGTCTATTCTACATTTTGGCATATTTAAGTTTTACAAACGATACCGACCCGTAACCGGAGGCACAAATGTGGTCACTTGATCAGAATCTAAATGCTGTACCGCCATATCCAGGTACGCGTCGGCTTCGTAATTATCGACGGCTGCAGTGCCATCGTCATTCGAGTCGATAGTGTAGTCAACTGAGGAAAATGATATTTGGGGAGGTAAATGGGAAGCTGTATCGGCATGCATGGCTTCATCGTGATCGGCTGATTCTTCTTCGGCCCCGGTAAATGAATCTAGATATGTGCAAGGTACGAAACCTTCGCGGCCTGAGCTATTGCGAGCTCTCAGCCATCCGTCTCCGTCGCCTTCGCCGAGTATTTCAAGTTCTTCGTTGGCTACGATCGTTAGCTCGTCCGGATTTTGAGCCTAGGATGTGAAAATTATGTTAGATGAGAGTTCTCTTTGGACTTTTGGTGAAATAAAAATTAGAAATGATTCTGAAAGAGTGAATAACTAGGGTGATTCGGCCCAAAGAATTTCTTCATTATACTTTTAGGATATGCCTTCCCTGATTCGTCATTCATGCCTACCCGGGATTACATAGGTACAATGTAGAAATAAAAAGCTGAACGTTTCGCAAGAATGCCCAAAAATTGAGAAAATGTTGAAAAAAACAATAAAATTCTGACTTAGACTGTCTCAAAATTAAAAATTTTCAAGAAGTGAGGAAATTTTGATTTTTTTTTGTCTCAAATTTGAAAAGTTTTAAAATGCCCAAAAAAGATGAAAAGAGCAAAAAATGTTGAAATCATAACAAAAATGTGATTTTTAAAATACCAAATTGAAATTTTTTCCAAAAATGTTCAAAATTTAACAAAATTACAATATTTTGATATCAAAGTGACGAAATCTTGATTTCTTTCTGGCCCAAATTTAAAAATTCTTTCTAATAATGTTGAAGGAATGCCCAAAAATGTCCAAAAAGTGTCAAAAAATATTGAAAAAAATGTACAAAAATGTTGAAAAATAACAGAATTTTGATTTTTTTCTGTCTCAAAATTCAAAAATTTTAAAAAGGGTGACGTTTTGATTTTTTTTGTCCTCAAATTTGAAAATTTTTTCAAAAAAATTTGACAAACGACAACAAAATGTTTTAAAAATTATGAAAATTTGATACTTTCTACATTGTGTCCCAAATTGGAAAGTTTTTTGTTAAAAGTTGAAATGATGTCAAAAAATATTTCAAAAAAGACCATATCAAGACTTTTTTGTCCCTGCTGAAAATAATTTTCAAAAATTTTTTAAAAAATATCAAAAAGTGTTTAAAAATTAACAAAAGAAGAATTTTCGAAAAAAGTTGAATTACCCTCAAAAAATTGTTAAAAAGTGCCAAAACTTTGATTTTTGTCCAAAGTTTAAAATTTATTTAAAAAAATTGAAAATTGTCCAGAAATTATTTTCTTGAAAAAATGTCAAAAAACTTCAAAAAGTGACGAATTTTAATTTTTTACATTCTTCAAAATGTTAAAAAATGGCAAAATTTGTCCTTCCAAGTTTAAAAATTTTTCCAAGCGCCAAAAAAATGTTTGAAAAATGAAAAAAATTGATTTTTTCTATACTAAACTTGAACATTTTTCCATAATAATTGAAAAATATCCAAAAATGTTAAAAAAAACACGTAATTCTAATTGTTTTAATCCCAAAATCCAAATTTTTTTAGACTTCGATGAATTTCATTTTTTTGTTTGCTTGTAATTTTTTTTCAAAAATATTGAAAAAGTTTCTAAAAATGTTAAAATAGTGACAGTTTTGGTTTTTTCTGGCTTTTTTGAAAATTTTTTCGAAAAAAATTGAAAAAGTCATAAAATGTTTTCCCAAAAAGTTGAATAAATGTACAAAAATGTTAAAAAAAAGTGCCAAAAGAGTTCGAAAGGTGAAGAATTTCTTGTCCCTAAAAATGTTTTCCAAAAAAGGTTGTTAAACAACAAAAAATGTTTAAAATGACAAAATTTTGATTATTTGTCCAAAATTAGAAAAAAACTTAAAAAACTTAAATTATCCAAAAATGTTGAAAAAATGTGAAAAACCGTTTAAAATTTGACAAAATTTTGATTTTTTTCATCTAAAATGTTAAAAAATGGGAAAAATTTGTTTTTTTGTGCTATTTGAAAATTTTAAAAAACGTCCAAAAACCCGATTATTTTTATTTTTTCTGTATTAAAATTAAAAATTTTTGAACGTTGGTTAGTTTTGGGAGTTTTGCTCCAAATATGAATATTTTTTCCAAAAAGTTGAAAAGTAGCCAAAAAATGTTCGAAAGTGCGGAAATTTGATTTTCTTCTGTGCCAAATTAAAATATTTATTCCTAAAAAAATTAAGAGACTTGATGTTTTATGATAAGTGTAGGTGTCAAAAGAAACATTTTGAAAAAAAAATGGTCAGAATTAGTACATTGAGACAGACCGATGGACCGTCACAAAGATTTTCCAAAAAAAAAATTCAATCCATATGCCGATACAGACAGATTTTCTTCGAAAATACTTTGCGAAGTGATATGATTATTGGTCATGCCTGCAACGGGTAACTTATGCAATACATGATCACACGTGATGATAAAATTGCCAAAGTTGCCTATTTACCGTATAATTATACAGCACGGTGCACTTGAAAGGTGTTTCGAACTCTTCGTACGAAGTATTCTGCAAATTCTCATCTTCCGGCTTATAAATAGTAGCCGCGGCGGTATCTCCGGCCGATGCCGAATCATTCGTATCCCAGCTAGCTTCCAATTGCTTGAAAACGTCCTCGGAACGTGAAACTAGACATAAGGTACAATAAAGACGAAATAAAGTAAGACGCATGTAGCGTATAAAAGCATAATTTTCACGACAGCCTGTTAAAGGCACTTCTAGAAAACCGATAAAATTTATGGCTTAGGACGAATCAACAAATAATAAAAACGTACGATTGTACGGCGTATATGAGCTAGTACCCCCACTGTCCTCTTCAACCGAGGCATTTTTCTCGGGCGCTTTATACGATACGGTTTCTTCTTCGGAAGAATATGTGGCCTCTTCGGGTTCCTTTCTAATCGACTCGGATACGGAAAGCTGGCGCTAAAATTGCGTTAAATTTAGACAATTAATATAATCTTTATCTTTATGACGTTTTTCATAGAGTAATGAATTGTACCACTTCTTCGCTTTTGTATTCTTCTTCTTCTAAATCCATGCTGGCGTTTAGCTCGTCTTCTAATTTCTTCACCAAGTCTCTAACGTTATCTGAAAATTAATTTTGAAACAATAAAAAAATAAAAGAAAATAAAGAATAGGTTATTCTTTCATTTTGGAGAATAGGTAATACCTACCTTCGTTAGATCTCTTCAACAGCTCCACCTTTGCTTCAGTTTTTACTTTAAGCACCTTTAAAAAAGATATTCGATTGATTATAAAAAGATTTCGAAAAAGATGAATACGGGGTAGGGGGTTAAAAATAAGATCTTACTTCTGATTTACGAATACCCTCATGCAACTCGTCAATTTTTGTGTCAATATCTGGTCCACTGGGGTCAGTAGGATCGACCTAAAGAAATCCCGAGTAAATTAATAGCTCAAAGGGTAGATTTATAATCGGGTCGTTGTTGATAATTCAACACGCGATATTTACGCCGAAAAAATCCCCCTCGACCGATTTAATTACCAGGGGATGGTTACTTTTTTCGTGACCGGAAATTGTGCCACACAAATACGTACTTTTTCTCCCTGTTCTCGTAAAATGCACAGGTTTTGGATGCGTCTGGTGTTCGTTCTTACGTTTCGTCTTTCTCGGGCCACGATGTCCAGCCATTCTTTGACTTCGTCCGATATGGATTGGACTGCGTTGTTGCCGTAGCCGAGGGTGACGTAGTCTATGGAGTCGTTGTCGCAAGCTTCAAATTCGTATTGTATGTGTTGCTTTAAGACAGGGTAGTACAGATATAGGCATTGTAAATTGTATTCTCTGGTAAGCTGCAAAAGTGAATTGAAATTTTCGATTAGATTGAAGGAAAAAAAACCAGAAAAATTAGTGCGAAAATTAAAAAATAATAAGACGAAAAAATTATGAAATTAAAAAGCGCAGAAAATACCGATTAATCAAGATGGAAATGAAAATATTGAACAAATTGCAATCTAAAAATTGTAAAAATTTGAAACAATTGCAAAATTAAGTCAAAAATCAATAAAATAGGTATCAGAAATCGAAATCAGTAAAAAAAACGAGAACGCATTCTACGAAACGAGAGAAAAAAAATCGAAAATAATAGAGCAGTTTAAAAACGACACAAAACGAAAAAAAAAACTCGAAGAAATAATTAAATGAAAATGACAATGGAAAAATTTGAAAGAAAAATTACGCCTATTCAAAGCAACGAAAAAAATAATTTTTTAATTTGGAGGAAAAAATACTCCAAAAAAATCTAAACACTTTCTTCATTCATTATCTTCCTACCAACTTGAAAAAAAACACAATGAAACCGCAGTAGCCAAATTTCAGTCAACAAGGAAAAATACACCGCAATTAGGTACAATTAATTTAAACAAATTTTCTCGTATTTTTTATTGTCGTTTAAGAAAATGAAGTAATTGTTATAATAGCATTTTCCTTTTTCACTGTATTATGCCTTTTCATTCGCTATAAATCTCTTTCGTGTCATTACTTCCTTAATCGATCGGTTACTCTATTGCGAGGAAAATATGTGGGGAACGTTCGAAAGTTGCCTAATCGCTGCCTGATATTTATACCTCATTGTTCAGGTACAAGTTAGGCAAACTAATTGACTTAATTTGTTAATTTTTACGCTAATAAAACTTTTTATGGCACGTTTGAAATAATTTATACAGACCTGTTGAGACTGATCTCTGACTTTTGCGAAGCTGCTTTGTTGGGCACTACAAGTAATTAATTCGGCTCTACCGAGTAATGTAAAATATTCTTGTACTTTTTCGTACACTCCACTTTCCATAGTCTGACAAGAAACCGAATTAAAACGTATTATTCGAGATGTCCACACATCAAATTACATAGAACCAAGATAAACCGAAAAAATACCTGCATAATAGTTTGTAAATCATTGACAAAGTATCTGGTCTGATGAGCATTAGCTGCCGCTAAACTAAGTAGGTAGTCGTTTCGAGCACCCACAGATTTATCATCCATTTGTTCCCTTTTCGCAGAAACCTTTAAAGGGGGAAAAAAATGAAAAAATTACAATAAACAGGTAGGTAAATTGCGGAAACAAAGAAGGAAGTCTTGGATATTCACTTTAGCGCTACTTTTCTGTAACGTTGATAACGACTGGAAAAACGATCCTTTCTTTCGTTTCAATCTGCAAGTGAAAAAAAAACAAGGCGAGTTTTTTTCATTCTTCGCGAGTGTATATTTAAACGTTTCGTTTTAAAAGAGACAAAAAATCAATAGCACCGTTAGGAAGTATGCTTTTAAAAAAGATCATATTGTTTTCGTATAATTTTTCGCTTCAAAAGGTATTTTTATACGACGAACAATAAAGTATAAGGCAAATCGATACGAGCAACAATTACCGTAGGTTCACTTAGCATTGATTTTTCGGTCGCCTTTAAACCGACAATATTTCTACCTATCGACTAATTACCTCGCTTCGATATCTTTTGCTTTATCTCGCACATCGTGGGCGCAGTGTTCTTCGTCGAAATACACTTTTTTAGTTTTCTCGACGTCTGTGACGGTGACTTGGACTTCTTTTTGGATCGATGCGAGTAAATCGACGCACTGAAATAATCGCCAGTTATAATAAACCGATTAAAATTCACTAATGGTAGTGTAATTTTGGATAGGTACTTTTTTTGTAGCTTGTAGTTTTTGTATCCTTAAGATTTTAGCATCGTCAGCGATCTGTTGTAGGTAAACTTCAATTGCTGCCAGTCTTGCTTTCGAAAGCTTCTCATTTTCTTCTAGAACTGTTCTCCAAACACTCCACATATTCCTATCGATATAAAATCGATTAATTAATAAATATACGAATATTAGAACGAAATGGCGGTAGAATTTCGTTACCATCTTTCATCACTTCCTTCGGTCTTCAAATCGGGAATATTTGTAGTAATTTTCTTATTTAAATAAACTGAGGTGATTTTCAATAAAGCCTAAACACCGATACACCATTAATATCACCCTAAAACCGAACCTAAACGCATTAATAGGATAAAATTTCCAATACAAACCTCGCAGTAGGATTTCTCCAACGCGGACTTCTTTATCATAAAGCTCCTAAATAAACAAATCGTTATCAGTAAATACCGATCAATCATACGAATTCAAGTCAACTAGGTACTCGAGTTTAAACCCTGAAAAGTCAAACTCACCTTAAATCCTCCAAAAGTTCGCATTCTGTTTGATTTTTAACCTGAAGTTTGGCGATTTGTTCGGTATGCAAGGTTTTCAAAAATTTCACCGAACTTCCCTACAAACAACAACATTGCACGACGAAATGAGTAAAACTCGCCCAAAAGTTGCACTTATATTCGAATAGCATAAACCATAAACACATCTTACTTTTCTGGGTGGTGGTTGCATTTTAATCTTTGCTTAAATGGAATAGAATAAGATATTGGTTGATAAATGAACACAACTCGATACACGCGAACGATCCTCGACACACGAACATTTTTCACTCGAAAATATCCATCGTTCGATAAATAATCACATTTTATTTGAATTATTTTTTCGTAAATTCAACCCTGCGAATAATCAACTTGCTTGGAAAAACTACGGAAGGGTAGTCAGGACAAATCCTTTTCGTTTACTTTGAAGCTTTCACGCATGAAAACAGGGGTTGGTGGATCAGTGTTGCCACATTATGTAAATAAAATTAGCAACGCGTTATTGCGAATTTTTATGCTTCATTTGGTATTATGTTTATTAGGGTATTTTCCCATTCAAATTCATACCACCAGAACTTACACAACTTTACAATATGTCTTTCTAACTTACAATCATTCCGCTCAATGTTCTGTATACGTTTTGCATACGTATTTCCACGTATTATAAATATCATCACCTAAAAACGTACCAAACGTTCATTTCTTAGGGAAGGTTAAAAAAAAAGTAAATTCCTTCTAATAAATACCTGTCAAAAAGTACACGGCTAAGAACGTGGGAGTTTCAATGGTTATTTATTCCGACGAAAATATATCCCATAAACGTATATAACTTTGTAAATGGCATATTACATATTGCTCGATTTATGGATATGGTCGTACGAACGCGGCGATATTAGTCTGCGGAAACGACGATTGTTTCTGTTTACGTAGGCATTGTTTATCTAAAAGTACTTGGTCATTCAAAAGAATTGATTTATTATTCTGAATTGATCAAGATACCAGCATGTCTCTTTTGATTAAAACCGAACCAAGTAAAATGCTTTGAAGTTCATTACGATATAAAGTGACGGCTAAGGGACGTTTACTTTGATAAACCAAATACTCAACCACCAATTATAATTTAATCAACGTAGGCGTTTAAAAAATTATTACCGACCTCTACCTCTTTGTTGAAAGTATCGCATTACCACATCGTATCTGTAATGGTATTTTAGATAAGAGGTAAAACGACAGAGGTATTATAATCTTGAGTGTAATTTCGGTTACGTGCTTTTTCACAATACGACAAAGGATACAGAATGTCAGCCAATTAGTTGTACGTGGTTTCAACTATATGCGAAGTTGCTTCCGTAAATGGCAGTAAAATTACTCGAAATGAGGGTGTTTAATTTGTTGAGCAATTTGTTTCTTACGAATATTTTCGCGAATTTGTTTCAATGTGCTGAGCTGGTAGCTAATTTTATAGTTTCTGAAGTGTTGGAGATCATATTTTCGCGACGACAGTTGGCTTTATAAATTTCCATAAATACCTACAGTTGGGTAAATTATTACCGTATTGAAAATATGGTATTTGATTTAAAGCGTTCGCTATCGAAAATAGACATTATCGTCTACAGAATACACGCTGCAGTGTTTTGAAAATAATTCAAATAAAAAAATAATAAAAAAAATAGGTCATGCGAATATTTTGCCACGAATGGAGTTACTCAAACTCTGGAATACTCTAGGTATCTGACAAACAGCATACTTAGTATCTTTTGTCAAAAATTCATCAACTAATTGAATTCACGAAGGTAGGAAAAAATTCCACCAACATATAAATCACACTCTTCACAATATCAATCAAATCACTGCAATCAGACTAAATACAATTAGAAATAAAACAACGACGTGAGTATTTTGAAAACATTTATATATTTCTTTAAAGAAATTTTTTTCACAATAACTTAAAATAATTTTCTCAGTCTTGGTTTTAAATTACCAATCGAAATATCGTAAAAAAACATTAACCGCTATTAGTAACTTGTTGAAAAACAATACAATTTTAAAATACTGTTTATGCTCAAACATCGTTGCAATCTTTTGTAATAACTTATTCGGAAAAAGGGGGAAAATAGGACAAATAGAAGTACATAAGATAGATACCTCGCAGACGGGGGGAAAACATGAGGGATACCTGTTGAAAACAAATCAGTATTCACCGATGTGTGCGGCGGTAAGTAATAAACCAAAACTTGATTGACAAAAAAAAACACAAGTAAAACTGACGAAATAATTTAAATAAAAAAAAATCAGGAGGGGAATAGGAAAACGAGATAAAATTAAAATTCACGCTCTAGTGATTTGTTCGGCGAGAAATCCATCAAAATAGAGGCGATTTGATAAAAGACGACGAATCGTAGACGGCGTGGACACCTTCCTCGTCGAAGTAACGGAACAGCACATCTACCAAAACGTCAACTTCGTATCTTGTACACGACGTAATGTGAAGGGAGGGAAAAAAAGGGGAAGAGCTTACGTAAAAAAAAATATTTACACGACCGGCTTCACTCTTTGTACATCTAAATGCCAAAAAATAACAAAATTAAAGGTATACAACTAAACATCTGATACATTCTGTGGAAGACGAGCTATTTGAAAAATGGACTGTATTCGATGTAGTGGAAATTAGAATACCATACATACACCCACACGTCGGACATACTGCGATGATATGTTGAGGAGAAAATGCTACCTCTACGATACTTAAACCATTAAAAACCGGTACTTGTCCATATCTGATAAATCATCAACAACGCGGCGAACCTTCGAAGAATACTGATTATTAAAACGCCACAAAAAAAACTCCCTATGATGGGGCTTTCCCCCATTTTTCGATTACTCACAACCATCGACAATCCCTTCGAAATACATACGTACGGATTATGAACGGAGGCGATATCACAGTTCCACGTCGTCCAGAAATCCTCTTTTATGTGATAAATTAGGCCAATGCGATTTATCGCGTACAGTCCAGCGATCTGACCATTATGTTACACGATTATCTATACACATTAATCACAGAATTAAAATATCCATTTTGTTATCTACGTGTATATGTGAGTGTGCTGAAAAACCGGTGACAATACGTGTTTCTAACAAAAAAAAAAAATCACTTAAAAACATTCGCAACAGATACGATAAAAACACGGCGAGAAAAATGCTTCAAAGCGGAATACGTCGAAGCGTTTCTAAAACATATTTTCCAAGACTGCGTTTGGTCGCATTTAAGAACAACGTGATGTGTTTCGCGATCGAGAATCGAATTCCGGTAATATGAACTTCGATACGTTTAAAAACTATTTAAAAAAATAAATAAATAAAAGAAAGAAAAATCGTAAACTTCAACAACATTCAAATTAGAATTCGATAAAACCAAATTAAAAAGCCGTTAGATTTAAAACAATAACAAATCTATACTTGATATGTTTTTTTCTGTGAATTTTTTCCTTCTTAAAATTTTCGTTAAAAAAAGAATTAGAGACGAAGAGAAAAAGAGAGAGACAGACAGACAGACAGAGAGAGATAAGAGAGACAGAGAGAAAATGAAGAATTTCCAAAGAGAGAAAAAAAAATTGGATGAGATAATCGATTAAGTATCTTGCGCATTTTGTCCTTTTTCCGCCGAATCTTCGGTTACGTATGCGGCGATTTCTGATAATTCGCTGAATGATCTTTCGAAACATTGTTTAATTTCGTCGTACGACATAACCAGCACTGTTTCTTCGTTACGCGGCACTAAGCATATCTGTGGCGTTATAAAATAAACAAAAAATAAATTGAAACAAATATTTACTTTCGAACGTGTTCATAGATGGGAAAATTTTTCCAGTCGTATCAGCGGCAGGGATTGTATCGCGAATTTAATTTCGTTTACCTTTTCCGACGAGCCGTCTAATAATTTATTCAAGGAATGTATAATTTGATTGATATCGATCCATGGTCTTCGATCTTCGGACATCTGGTGATAGAGATAGTCGCGGAATAAAGTCAGCATGTACCTGTCGCCCGTTTCGGCCCAAGCTTGTTCCAAATTAAGGCTGAAAAATTGAACAAAGGATGTAATATTTCGAGCGAGAATCGAATTCGAAGTGGTGGTTTGAGGTACTTACTCGGGCCATTCGTTCACGCAGGCCAATTTAATAACCAATTTTAATAACTTGGAGTAGTCGTTTTCTTTGCGTATTTCAGTGTCTAAAATATCGCATTGCAGCTGCATCGCGTCGATTTGCGAATAGAATCGGGCCCCGATCATGGGCATGAGTTCGAGAATGCTTCGTCGTTGGTTGCGTTGTAGAAGGTACCTAAAAAATGGTGGTTAGTTGGAGCGATGGTCAAATAAAAGTCGAATATGATTGGTAGGTAAGATTAAAGAAGCGTCCTGTCGATTTTTCAAAGATATTTGTTAACGATAAAATCAACTAATCAATTACTTTGTCAGTTACACATTTAATTTCAATCGTAGATCGCGTTTTTTTCAAGTGAAAATCCAGCGACTACATAATGAATATTTCAATTAGTTATTCGATATTATTATTTCAAAATTTTAATCGAATAATATTGATTTTAACAATAGTTTAAAAAATTTCAACAACCCATCGACATCGGTTTCGAAAATCCATCGATATCAATTCTGAAAATCCATCAACATAAATTTCAAAAAAACATCGACACCAAATCTAAAAATTCATCGACATCAATTTAAAAAACCGATCAATAAGAGGTATTGATTTTGATCAATTTTGATTATCTGCATTTTAGACAAAAATTGATCAATATTGATTTCAAAAATCGATCAATAGTGATTTTGATAGTCTACATAAATTTTAAAAATTTGACGGCATTGATTTGAAAAGTCGATCAATACTGATTCCGAAAATCAATCAATATCGATTACAAAAAAATCAATTAAGATGGCTTACAAAAACCAATCAGGATTGATTACAAAAATTTTGACAATCAATATCGATTTCGATCATGAATCAATCGATATCGATTTAGACCATCAATCAATATTGATATGTACAATCAATCAATGGTAATTTTGAAAATCGAACGACTACAATTTCAAAAATTGATCAATACCCACTGATTTTGATAGTGGACATCAATTGTAAAAACTTGTTTTCACTGATTTGTGACAATCAATCGAGATCGATTTTTGACGATCCATCAATGGAGATTGTTTTCGATAATCAATCAATGGAGATTGATTTTGACAGTCAATCCATCGAGATCGATTTTGACAATCAATCAATCGAGACCGATTTTTGACAATCAATCAATCGAGATTGATTTTAACGATCAATCAATCGAGATTGTTTTTAACGATCAATCAATCGATCGATATTGTTTTTAACAATCAATCAATCGAGATGGTTTTTTAACAATCAATCTATCGAGATTGTTTTTTAACAATCAATCAGTCGAGATTGTTTTTAACAATCAATCAGTCGAGATTGTTTTTAACAATCAATCGATCGAGATCGTTTTTAACAATCGATCGATCGAGATCGTTTTTAACAATCGATCGATCTAGATTGATTTCATCAATCAATCAATCAATCAATCAATCAATCAATCAATCAATCAATCAAGATTGATTCCGATAATCAATCAATCAATCAACAAATCGAGATTGTTTTAACAATCAATCAATCAATCAATCGAGATTGTTTTTAACAATCAATCAATCGAGATTGTTTTTAACAATCAATCAATCGAGATTGTTTTTAAACAATCAATCAATCGAGATTGATTTCGTCAATCAATCAATCAATCAATCAATCAATCAATCAGTCAGTCAGTCGGGATTGTATTTGACAATCAATCAATGAATCAATGAACCAAGATTGATTTCGACAGTCAATTAATTGTGATTGCTTTTGACAACTATTCAATCAAGATACATTTCGATATTCAATCAATGGTAATTTTGAAAATCGAATGACTTTGATTTCAAAAATCGATCGATATTAATTTCAAAAAAATCGAATAATATTGATTTGAAAGAATCAATTAAGATTGATTTCGAAAAATCATTCGAGATTGATTTCGAAAAATCATTCAAGATTGATTTCAAAAATCATTCATAGATTGACTTTGGTAATCTATCAATGCAGATTTTGAAAATTGATCCATTTTTTTTTTGGAAATCGAACGATTTCGATTTCGAAAATCGATCAATACCCGCTGATTTTGACAACGGACGTCAATTTTAAAAATTCGTCTGCATTGTTTTCGGAAAATCAATCAATACTGATTTTGGAAATCGCACAACATCGTTTTCAAAGATTAATCAACGTTGATTTCAAAATTCAAAAATCGATCAATAAGTATTTATTTTAAAAATCGACCAATACTAACTTTTGCATCTTGTTAATCGACATAGATTTTGAATTTTAGAGTAACCATTAATCAAACGATATCGATTTCAAAAGTCGATCGATACTGATCATGATTTAACGGACACTGCTTACCAGTGGGTATTTGATTGACATCAATCGAAATGACCGATCACCATCGACTAACGATTACAAAAATCGATCGACTTTAGTTACAATAATCAATGGTGGATCGATTATTCGAAATGTTCAACAATCGATATCGATCGATCAAACGATTACGATTTTCCCCTATAAAATTTTCAATTCAACATAGTTTTATTAAAAAAATTCAATAATCAATTACCTAAAATCGACAGGCCTACATCTCAAAGTAACCGTCAGACGAGCAAATCGCGACTCATCAAGTTCCATTTCCTCGTCTCACTTTACTTACGCTATAAGATTGCGAATATCATTCGAGTATGTACGCGACATAACTTCCAATGACGTTTGCAAGTTTTCTTTTTGGATTGCGATCAGAGAACCGCAGGCCAAGGCGAGTAAAAGTTTACCCAATTCTGACAAATCTTCTTGCTGCAGTCACATTACATACACATAAAATAATTACAGTGCTTTTCAAATAAACAGATCGAATATTAAACGAAAAATAACGCTGTTTACCTGGAAATGCGAAGTCAGTTGTAAACGATTAGCGGGAGAATGATCATAAAGAATGACATCGAATACGCAAACTCCACTCAATCGGACTCTATTACGATTAGTAATAATCACTTTGCTGGCATCGAGACACCGGCATGACAGACCGGCAGCGTGAATAACTCTCAACGCTCCGGTCAACTGGATCGCGTAACTCCATAGAATACTTTCCGGCAACATTGTACTACTGGAATATAACGATAAATGTTACGTTTCTCCCAATTTTTTTCGAATTCATTAAGATTGCAATTGATTTGCTGTACCTGTGTTGTTGGCGTAACAAAGCGTTTTTCGTGTGACTATATGGACGAGGTGCGTTCGGATCGGAACTGAAAGTGTCGTTCAGGCCTTCGCTTTGAGACGAGAAATGTCTCGCTAGTAATGTTTCAGAGTCTGGGTAGTAATCATATACGAAAACGATGGCTGGAATGTAGAAGAAAAGGGGTATTATAATGATTAATTAGTTCGAAAATTATAAGAGAACTACTAGTTTTTTTTGGTAAAAATCGCAGTAAAAAATATTATAAAATTGGATTTTTGTTGTTTCAGAAGCAAAACTTGGATAAATATTCTGTCATGTTCAAAAAAAGCAGAAAACGTTGAAATGCATGATACATAAAATGGCCTCAAGTCCAAGTTCAGTGAAATAATCTCCAAATGCATCCGATTGGCTGTTTGGCTCATCTACAGGGTGACTAAAAAACAGACTTTTCCACTTCAATCCTTCAAAAATGAAAAGTTTAGATTTCCTAGACGTCTTACAATAATTTTAGGAAATAATATTGAAAAATTCAACCATAATTCCTTTCATTTAAATTCATTGAGAAATTATTCCACTGAACAGGACTTCTGGATCACACTGTACTTTTCAAAAATTGAAATTTAGGAAAAATACTCACAAAAATCTTCGTGTTTTCAAAATTTTGAAACTTAGAATATTCACGAACTAAAAAAATTCGCGAAAATCTGCAAACTTGCAAATTATTTCAACGAGAACTTGAAAATAGGAAATTGCCAATAGAAAAAAAATTGACAACTTGATGGAACATCACACATCTGGACATGAATACGCACACCAACATCAAATAATTCAGAAAAACGACAAAATCTGGCCACATTTTCAGACATCATCGACGAATAAACAACCTTTAGCTTATTCGATTCCCAACGAATAACTTTTTCTCTTCACAATTCACCCAAACCGAACCTGCACACGCTTAAAAAAGAACCAAAAAAATTACAATTATCTCCGAAATCACGAGTGACAATCATCTCTCTTAAATGCACTAAATTCGTATGACTAAGTTTTTTCCAATTGTTGACCAATGCGTTACATTTTGTGCTGGGCAACGAAACACCTGAAAATGCAAACGTTATCCATCAAGTCAAAATTTCTCGAAAATATTTCAAAATTGAGCTCGTGATAAGTTTCATACCGTGAATTCTTCTCATGAAATAATTAACACCGGTTTTAACATGAGTTGCTTTATAAGTCGATGTAATATATCCGCTCAAAACACAGGACGGTACCGCTGGTAACGGTTCCAGTGGCTCTATGTTGCAATAATTTTCGCTCACTTTTTCTGGTAGAGCTGAAATGAAAATAAAAAGAGTAAATTGAACGTTCATCTAGTTTGGAAGAAGGGATAACGAAGCAAAAAGGAGTACTCACGCGGATATAAATTATTGGTCGATTGTAACATAATCAACTCGGGTGCTAGACCGTCCTGAATATAATAAACAGACGAGGCCGGATCAGAAATGATAGGCTGATGACTCATTGCCATTGGTGTTACGCTATTTGCTACAACGGTGGACGCATTAATCATATTATCAGCAGCAGGATCAGCTATCAGAGTAGGTGAGGTTGAAAGACCATCGACTGGGCTCGTATTACTACTGGTTAAAGGTGCAGTGTAAAAATACACAGTGCCATTGACGTTCTCCTGAAACAAATGTCATTAGGTTAGATTTACTATTCGAACACGTTCGATCGAATAAAATATCTTACCTGATAGGTGGTAACACTGCCGGCGGATGGATCATCTTCGAGACTTTGGTCGGCATATGCGTTAATTAATTCATCGTTCAAGGTCGGCGAATCTGGCAACGGAGTATCCGACACAACAGGATCGCTAATACTTTTCGTATATGCTCCTCGCGGAATAAATTCAGGAACCGAGGCCACAGATAAGTCCTGAAATAATCATCGCCCAAATGTCAATCATCTTATAATATTCGACATTTTCGTAAAACGAAGCTGGCAAATTACCTGGAATGTAGAAACAGAACCAAGTTTCTTGTTATTCGCGTCTAATAAATTAGTATCGGTAAGTTTAGAAACTAGTTCTTTGTGAGCATTATTAACTTTATTTCGTGGAATGAATTCTTGCACCATTGAAGCATTCTGAAACAAAATATCAAGTTTAGGAAACTTTCGTCAGTAAATACATCGTCGAATCGATATCGATCGCTTACTTGGAATGAAGATGCGTTCTTATTAGACCCTAACATCTTATTGTTTTGCTTATCTTCTCCATTTAACACAGAGCCCACATTTGTGCAATCAACAGCGGGATAATAAACGGCTGCCAAATCTCCGTTATTTATAACGCAATCATTAATATAAGTCACAACGCTATTGGTATTTTCACAAAAATGTGGAATGTTTGCAATTTCCTAAAACCCATAATCTAAATTAATCAAACGTTTTATGAAAATATGAGTAACACGGCGTATAGTACACCGCCAACATCTGCGTTATTAGACGAAACAATCTATAACGAGTCTGCTTTAATATCACAACGGTGAACTTACTTTCTTAGGAGATTGTTGAATATTAACATTTAAATTAATCGCAGCCAAATTATTACTGAGGACATGAGTAATTTCGTCTACATTCTGCGTTCTAGGATTCTGAAAAATTCGCAGGTGTTAGATTACATTTTTAGATAGAAAACACAATTAGAAATACAAATTTACCTGAGTTTTAATAGAATAAGACGTGAACATAGGATTCATACTTGATCCATACTCGTATTACAGGGCCAAAAGTGAACACATAACAACTAATAGAAGCATATTTTCTACATTATACCTGATTTTATCACAGTACCTGGAATCAAAAATCCGAACAAATTATTACTAAAAAGTTATCTGGTATCAGTGCATAAACAGAAGAGGAATTTCACTAAAATAATGCCAACTGTGTAATACGTTTTGTTGGTAACGTGAACTGAACTCGGAATACAAATACAGGTCACATTATAATTTGAAACAAACAGTGAAAGATATTCGAACCCACGGGCCAATGATTTGGTCAAACACTCGAGTCTGGAGTTTCGCGAAAGATATTCTATTTACATAGGTATAAATAAATAAGGGATCTCACTTTCGTTCGTCGTTAATGATACGACGTAACCGGAAAAATGGCTAAAACAATAAACATTCGATTGATTTTAGGAAAAATTTACCACTCCAGACAAATGGTGGTGCGATTCGATTTTGAGCTTTACGAGAAACATTATCATTTAGAACTTTTTTACTATGCGAACAAACATTGGAAAAAATACGTGTTACACGAAATATCAAACAAAAAAATTATTATCAAACAGAGATAAAAGTAGGAACATACAGTTTACAAAGTTGAACTTGAAAAGCCTTTCCAACGTACCATTTCCGCGTAAATGTACAATTTAACAGAACTACAACAATTTTAACATTATTTACGTATCTTCGTAAATGGTTTGTAAAAATTTTCAAGACCAACCTGTTTTCTAAATTTTGTTAACGCTAGTAATAAAACTTCAATGACAAAAAAACCATTTTAGCTAGAAGCTAAACCGAAAAATACACCATGGAAAATGATAAAATCGTTACGATTTCCATCGTAATGCAACATCGAATAGAAACGTCATTCGACGAAATGCATTCTCATTGGTTACTTTTAAATTTTCCTATGCACAAAGCCAATTTTTCAGCAATTTTCTTTATTTTGCGCATACGTTTGAAAATTTGCATTGTTTTTGACAAATTTTTTGTGTTTGATGGTTAAAATTTATGTGATTATTGATTTCGGAATTTTAAATAAAAGTGCGAGTTAAATTTGTAACATTTCACAAGTGAGTATTTAAAAAAATGAATAAACTGCTGACGCTTTCGAAACCAGTATATACGATAATTAGGTATATACAATGTATCTTTATCTCCTAATCATTTTGGTCGTTGACATTCATATTGTAAATTTACGATTTTGCTCCCTAACGTAATATCAATACCTCTGACTCATACATTGATATCAGCTCGGTCTAGATGAATGAAGTTGACCATCTTTCGATCAATTCTCGCACTAACATTCTCTCTTCTTTCATAAATATGATGTAATGTGATTTTCCAATTTCAATGCAAAACTAATTAATTGTGTTATCTTAGGCTCGTGAACACCCAAAGTAAAGCATCGCCGAAGGAGATACTCCATATTAGTAATACCTGCGTGAAACGTTTGAAGGAGATTGGTAACGGAAGTAGCTTGAGAATCGTCGTAGAAGGCGGTGGATGTGCTGGCTTCCAATATAAATTCGAATTGGATGATAAAATCGGCGAAGAAGACAGGTAAATAACTCGTGTTTACAATTATTTCAAAATGTTCGATACTCATCATGCGTACGTGTGTTTTTTTAGGGTATTTGAGAAAGATAACGTAAAAATAGTGATAGATTCGACGTCTCTAGAATATATAAACGGATCAACCGTAGAATACGAAGAGCAGCTGATTCGTTCTGCTTTTAAAATAACCAATAACCCTTTGGCCGAGGAAGGCTGCAGTTGCGGTGCTTCGTTTTCTATTAAAATAGAATAAGTATCTTTAAAAGTAGTGTATATTAGTCAAGATGAGTTTCTTATCAAAGATATTAGGGGGCAAGAAGGAAGAAAAAGGCCCCACTACTTCCGAAGCCATAATGAACCTTAGAACAACCGAAGATATGTTAATAAAAAAACAGCAATTTTTGGAGAAAAAAATAGACGAAGAAATAACCATAGCCAAGGCGAACGGAACGAAAAACAAACGAGCAGCTATCCAAGCGCTCAAAAGGAAGAAACGGTATGAAAAAAATTTACAACAAATAGATGGTACGTTGGCGACTATAGAAATGCAAAGAGAAGCGTTAGAAGGAGCGAATACCAATACAGCGGTGCTGCAGACTATGAAGGGCGCAGCTGACGCTCTGAAAAAAGCTCATCAAAATATGGACGTCGATCAAGTTCACGACCTGATCGACGATATTGCCGAACAACAAGACGTAGCCAGAGAAATTAGCGAAGCTATTAGTAATCCTGTTGCACTTGGTCATGACGTTGATGATGACGAATTAGAAGCTGAGCTTGAAAAATTAGAACAGGAGGCTCTTGACGAAGAGCTCTTGAAAGCGGGTCCCTCTGGTACCGAAATCCAGGTACCTACCGACGAACCAATTACCGTTCCGAGTCGAAAAGTGCCGGCAAAACAAATACGAAAAGAGGAAGAAGACGACGACATGAAAGAATTGCAGATGTGGGCTTCGTAAAATTCGCTTATTGTTTTTATTGCTTATTCAATTTACATAGAGTTTCATTTTACGCGTGTACGCAATACTACTTTTTTAATATATCTTCTTTTTTTCTTACATTTATTCTTTTTTGGTTCATCGCTAAAGTTTTATAAAATAATACTTTGAAAAAAAATCAAATCGATATTTTTACTTATTTTCTGTTTTTGAAAATATAGCTCCAATTTTTTTCTCATTTTCATGTATTGTACAAAATTAGTTCCTAAATTGTTTTCCCCTAACAGATTTTTAAAAACGTTCCAATTTCATGATGAAGTTTAATTATTGCGATATTTTTTTAATATTTATTTTTTAAAACAAGAAATAGTGTTGCCTACAACGCGACGTAACACCTCTTAAACGAATTATGAAATTTTGTAAATAATTATTGTATGTATATATATTTTTACCTGCTTTTCGTATTGAAACGGAATTAATATTTAGTTTGCTTACGTATTGTGTATGAAGTTTTTACAAAGTTACCAAGCGAACATTTAAAATATCATTCTTTACTTGTGATGTAACGTAAAAATCTATATGCTTTAATTTCAACTGAAAAATAAGATGAAAATAACAGAGAATGATATAAATCGATCGATTGAACTTGTTCGTTCTTTTGATTCCATTATTTTACGTATTTATAAGTCACACTAAAATTCAGAAGTTTATTTATCAAGTTGAAGGTCAATCATACGCGTATTGAATTATTTCTTTTACTTATTTTGTTGCTCGTTGAACGATACATTGGCAATTGAAGAATTTCTTATTTAATTTTATATTATATGTGGTGTGTCTAAGTCTGTAAGATGAATATTAATTATTTTTGAAGGGACAGAAAGACCAAATCGGGGATACTCGTGAAGTTTGTAATCTTGATAATTTCATTACTTCACGTTCCGATGAAGTAATTAATGTTTTATCTGAAGTTGAAAGTGTACTATTTTTGTACATATTGTTTATCGAATGAGAACCTTCTCAAGCTAATTAATATACTGAATTTATGCACGAATAACGATGTATTTATTTACTTATAATGTGATTTTTATCGTTTAATATTGTTCATAAATTTTACGATAATATGTCCACAAAGGTCATGCAGAGATCGTCATGTAGTCAGAAGATTTCCGTCTACTATGCCTAATAATATATTAAATATTTCGTTGTAAATCGGAAGTATATAAGTATACATACGCACGTATTAAATTTTTTTTTAAATTTAGCCATTTTTATTTGTATGTGTTTGAAAGACTTGAAAGCTGTGGTCCAAAACTTTTGAGAAATTGGTTGGAGTTGATTTAGTAGGGGTATGAAAATGATGAACATGCTTTGTTTTAGGGGTTTTTGAATCTAATTAAGATCTACGAATAGTGTACGGCAAAAATTTGCAGGCTTGGATGTTTTTGAAACTTGAAAAATGAAGAACTCAAATATTCTCTCACCTTTAATTCAAACTCAATTCCTTCACATGTCAATAAATAATAACACTTGTAAGAATATGATATTTGATAATTCTACGTGAAAATCTTAATAATAATTTGATGCGAAAGGTGAGAGGAGAAGATAGTTTATCTTTGAAATATTTGTTACAGGTAGGTACTATGTGATGTGAAATTGAACAAGGTATCAATGTAAAAATACCTATTTGGGTACCTATGCGATAAGTGAAAGAGATTTTGAAAATTTACATTTTATATTGTGCAAAAATACGTTAATTTTCAGATGCAAAATCCATAAAAATTTTAATAACTCCAACTGTTTGTGGAAATTGTGATAACCAGAAAACATTACGAAATATTTATTTTTCCTGTTGACCATTTCTATCGTTTATTTTCAGTACATAATAAAAATAAAACGAGCCAGCTAGATAAGGTAGGTGTACTGTATACCTATGGATTTACTAAAACCAGTTGAGATAAGATATAACATGCTACATATGTTTATGTGCCTAACTACCTACTAGTTTTAGTTGTGCATAATTAAGTACATAGTCATACATCCGATTAGTCGTTCGTTTTCTGAGAGCAATATGATTGTGTAGATTAACAGGAAAAATACGTATATTTCGATTTTTTTCAACTACCGAACAGAAATTCATATACCTAGTACCTAGACTATCTACTCTTTCAAGTTCTTATAGACGTACTTCGTGAGCTTTTCATAAAACATCTAGCTTGTTGTCATTTTTATTCGCGTTTATATTCTAACTATATCAACAAAAACAATTTGATAAGAATCCTTATTGATTATATCTACGTCAGTCGTTTAAAATACGGAGTAAGTAGCTTTTATGTCAAACCTATCTTATATAATATCAAATTAGTTCGTATATTATTTTTCAGATCCCTGTATAGCTAAAATGGAATCGATCAAAAACATCGGTATCATAGGAAGCGGTCTAATCGGTCAAAGTTGGGCTATGATTTTCGCCAGCGCAGGATACAAAGTAACCATCTACGATATCGAAGAATCCCTGGTAAAATCAGCTTTAGACAAAATCAGTCACCAACTACAGAAACTAGAAAAGGAAAAAACGCTTCGAGGTAAACTCACAGCATCCGAACAAATCCAATTAATCGACGGTTGTAATGATTTGAAAACGATCGTTCAAAATAGTTCATTCTTGCAAGAATGCATTCCTGAAAGAATTGACTTGAAAAAAGATTTATATAAAAAAATCGACGAAGTGATTTGTGAAAAAACGATATTATCGACCTCCACGTCGACATTTCTACCATCCCTTTTATCCGAAGATTTGATTCATAAGAGCCAATTCATCGTATCTCATCCTGTAAATCCGCCTTATTTCGTACCGTTGGTGGAAATAGTTCCTGCACCTTGGACCGAGTCATGGGTCGTAGAAAGTACTCTTGATATCATGCAGAAAGTTGGTCAAGCGCCGGTTGTTTTGAAAAAAGAAGTGCCTGGATTTGCTTTGAATAGAATTCAATACGCTATATTGAACGAATGTTTTAATTTAGTCGAAGATGGGTTACTTTCGGTTGAAGATATAGATAAAGTTATGACCGAAGGGTTAGGCATGAGGTATGCGTTTCTAGGACCTTTGGAAACTACTCATTTGAATGCCGAAGGGTTTAAGAATTATGTAGAAAGGTATGCTGAGTCTATGTATTCTGTGAGTAAAACTTTCAAACCAGTGCCTAAGTTTACCGGACCGGTTGTCGAAAAAATTGATCAACAATTGAATGAAATCACACCTTTGGATAAACTGGTCGAAAAAAGATTTTGGAGAGATGAATCTTTGGTTAAACTTTCGCAATTGAAAAGAAATAATTAAAGTACTCGTATTATAATATTTCATATATTTTAACATATTTTATACTTTGAACATTTTATAAATATTCCTTAGTAACAAATATACAAACGTAACAAAAACATAGAAAGCTCAATTTTGATATGTAAAGGATTGATTCACATCAATGGTAAATATCACGATGATAAATAGGTCCATATAAACTCAACAATAAATTTATAATTACAGATAGGTAGCACCCTGCTGAAATTAAACTCGTGATTTGAAAATAGGTAAGTACCCAAGTGATTTCTAACAAATATAAAGAGAAAAATCGATAATATTAATCTAAATTTATTCGCATTTATATATTTCGACACCCTTTTCCCCAACTACGGCTTCAGTAACGGAAAACCCAGCTTCTTCCAACGATTTTTTGCATTTGTCAAGTTTATTACTAGGAAAAGTTGGAGGCAGAAGCACGAATGCATAACCTCCACCACCAGCTCCAGTCAGTTTTGATTTTAAACCAAATTGTGAAGAAATTTCTACGATTCTATTCAACGTTGGGTGAGAAACACCCAAGCTGACAAGTAATCCATTATTGATTGATACCAAATCCTGAAAATTTGAAACATTCGATGAATTAATACGTAGAAAACTTGATATAATATGATGTTGATGTCAGCATAAATTAGTTATACCTCCAATCTAATAAAATAATCGCCATACAGGTCACTTTCTTCATCCATGTTTTTCAAATCTTGCAAAATTTGAGTTGCAGATTTTGTTATTTCGCCGATACTTTTGAATACGTTTTTCGTTACATCAGGATTTCTTTCATGCAACTCAGCAACTTTTTTAACCATCATGGCGGTATTTCTGTTGATACCTATAGAAAAACGCCCATTAGTTTGAGATAAAAGATCATTAAAACATTACCTACTGAAATGAAACTAATTAAAGTACCAGAATTCACTAATAAAACTCTCAGCTGAGCGACATTCTGCAACAATTTGAAATCCGCTGTAAGATTTCCTTTCGGTTGTTTGACGAATGAAATGTTCACCATCGAACCGTAAGTACAAATAAAATTATCGACACCGGATGCTTTCCCATGAATCATTTGCTCACATGCAAATGCCCATTTATTCACTACGGATTTATCCTATTAAAAAAAAATACATTAGTTGAAGATATTGACAGCTACCTACCGTAATTCAAACAATTACCTCATCATTTATCTCGTATTCAGAAGAATCAAATTCCTTATTCACAATGGACTTCAAATACCGGTATAATGCGGCAGCCAAACATACAGAAAATGAAGCCGAGCTACCGGTTCCAGCTCCGGTAACTAACTCAGATATTATTTCAATTTTGAACGGAGCTATTTCTCTATTTTCCGTATAAAACAAGAAGTATAATAAATAAAAAACGCACTGTAAAGAAATTCGTTGAGAGGTATTCCATGAATCGTATTCTTTCAAACTTTTTAGATTTTCTTGAATTGAATTCGCAATGAATCGATCACATTCGGTCGAATGATCACCATTGGTTCCATTTGCAGCGACATTTCCGAGTATAATATTCACTTCGGCGATTGGTGTTTGCAAATGTAGATCCAAGTTTTTAAAATTTAACACGATATCGTTACCGGTCAACTCGAACTTTAAAGTTGTTCTTTTATTGATAGCAGTAGCTAAAGCAGGTTCAGCGTATAATACGCTATGTTCACCGAACAAAATCACTTTACCCGGAGCACTAACCGAGAATTTCAAAGATTGAGACATTTTCTACGCGTAGAGTAGTATAATTTATATTAAATAAAAAATGAATCGAACAGAATATCTATCACGCGAAACACTAAGAACTTTTCAAGGCGCTGTGGTACTGGAATAGGCTAAACGGCTAAATATAGTTTGTATTCGGCCGGTGTCATCGTCCTCATTGAAAATGCATGAATAGTTTTCATTTCTTCTTTTAAAATATCATACACTAATCTGTAAAAATGAACGTAATGTATTAAATATGATTCAAACGAGAATGAAACATTGTATGGTTACCTACCTTTGTTGTTTCAAGTAAGGCAGTCCTTCAAATTTCGTTGATACGATTAGAGCATCGAATATGGCACCGCATTCGGAACTCGATTTGTCTATTATTTCCTATAACATTAAATTTTCAGTCATGTGAATGAATAATAATAAATTGTGAGAAAGTATGAACGTCGTGTCGCATCGTCATACAATCGAACACTAGGTAACTAATGCATTAATTCAGAACTCATCACGGTGAAACCGGTTAAAAATACTTTAACGTACTGCCATCCTAGGCACTGCTCAACCAGTCAACGAAAATATTTAAGTTACATTAAGAGAAATGTTGTAAATGTCATTAAAACATACTTGAAGAATATTTTCTCATCATTCAGAACAATACTAATCGCAAATGCAAATAATGTGCTAACGATGAAGCTTAGTTTCCAATCATTTGTGAATACAATTTGGGAACCACTGCATTAAGCACAATTCAATTAATTGGTTTGGAATTTGGATACCTTATTAACGATTAACTTTTTTCAAATTAATTTTCTTGCATCAAGCAATGAGCTGTCTTATTTCGGTAAATAAATTGGGACTGTGAAATTCGATTTTTAAACAATTGAAACATTAATTTCACCCGAGATTGACCTTATATTCCCAAAAATTGATCAACAATTGGGTGAGAAAAATCACCAAAAAATAAAAAATAAAAAATCAACTCGAAATTACATGGATTTCCCAACGAATTGAAAATTGTTTTCTACATATTTCACACTAGGATAAAATAAGCCAAACATGTATACAAATTTATTCTTCAAATAAATATAAAATTAAACGTACAAATATTTACAAAAAAAAAAACACATTAAGCTTATAATCACATAGAACAAAATCATTACACAAACGTTATCTTCTTTCCTATCTCAAAACTCTTTTATGACACTTTATTTTTTACTATCCAATGACCACACTGTTCATAATAATAATAGACGAGAAAGCACGAAAAATGTGCAAAACTGTAACACGATATCAACAAAGGCCACAAATACGGATATCGAACAGGAGCCGGACAAAATCTACACACAAATGACAAGATGATACAAGACACGAAAGAAACCGAAACAGCGCCTATTTTTAAATTCAAATTGGTCAATTTGAACCCCTGCGGTACGATTGGGAATCGGAAAATAGAAATGAAACATAAATGGTAGAGTACGTAAAGAGCTAAAAATGGTAAAAACAATCCATCCTTAATTAATAAAGGTAACATGCTGAAAGTCGAAACAGACAGGAACCAGAACGAAAGTACAGGGTATTTGGGAAAATTCAAAAGTACCGGAACGGCCGCCAGTAAAATACTTTTTTCGTGGACGTGATATGAGAATAAGAAAAAACATAACGAATTAATAATTAATGACAGTTTGAACTTTTCGAAATTCGGGGTTATAATTAAATCGATCACAGAAGGAATTACAGAGAGGAGTGTAACGATAAAACAGATTCTAAACATTGTATCGTTATCTACTTGACCAAGTTTATAGATAATATTTAACATACACCAAAACGAAGAAACTTTATCTTCATAAATGCCCCGATTAACAGGAAATACTCTACGAACAACTTGTAGAATATCGGAAATAGAACTTGAAAACGGAAACCAAATTAAACTAAATACTGTCAATACAGTCAGCGCTATAGGTACGATGAATTTTAAACCAGCTGTCAAAGATTCCTTCTTAAGCAGTGAAAAAAATCTACCTAAAAAATAGAAGAAAAATGGCAGAGAGTGATATAACTCCATTTGTTTATAATTAACAGCCAAACAAAACAAAACTGCAGCTGTTTTTAATTTTTCACACATTATAGCCGTCACCGCAGCCACAAAGAACCCCAAAGAGACGCAGTTGTATTGAAAATGGCCATAGTCTATGAGTACCAAGCCTGGGTACAACAAACTCAGAAAGACGTAAAGAGTTGAAGATGATAATTCTTTTCGCTTACGATAAGCTGAAAAATACCAATACACTGCTGGTACATAAATTAATAAATCTACAACAAGAACCGAATATCTCATGAATAACTTATGACTATAACTTTCATACCCTTTGGACGAATGCAACTCAACCGAAAGTGGTATCACATAAGACGCAGCTACTCCATAAATATAACTGTGAAACGCAGTCAAAGGCGGATAATCTAATCCCCAATACGTTAAATTATTATTGTCTGTGTTTTGGTACCAGTCTTTTACTGGTAAATTGTATGTAATTTCCATCCAGTGACGTTGAGCTTCGTAATCACCGAACATTGGTGGTGTTTTTTCACCGGAATATGAATGTAACGAGATACACCATCTTATCAGAACCAAGAGAAGAAATACTAAAAAGTTATAACCCAATACATAATTCTGTGAATCTAATTCTGGCATGTTGGTACGAATTAAAACGAGTGGTTTCGAATACAATGGATCAACAACAGATTTCAATTCTGTAATCAAAACCATAAAATTTTACCGTTTATTCAACGTGGTAAAGAGTTTCAGGTGTTAGGAAAGAAGATAACGTGTCAAAATGATCGCACGAGAAGTGTTGTGAGCGTCAGTTTCTCAATATTTAGAATGCCTATGATAACGAAAACTTACCAAATGTTCGGGTTGAAGTTGTTCGGTCAATTTTTCCCGAACGGCTATTTCCAATTTAGATGGTCGATCAGGATCCCTGCCACACATAGACATTATTTTACACTTTAGAACACCGTATTGAAATTAATAATTGAAATAAAACTACATGAACTAACAAAGTGACTGAAGTGATCGATAGTTTTCACTTTATGGAAAAAAAATTGGGAAATGAGAGACCGAACACCGACATATTGATAATTTGATAATGAAATTTTGAAGTACCAAGTATGAGCCATATGGGCATTGAAAATGTATTTCCTTAATTTCAGTGGTTCATAGATTGGAATTCAAACAAAACACGAAAATTGAATAGATGGATACCTCGCGATGATTTTGAGAATTTGATAATTCAGTGATTTTAATAGATATAATTAAGTAGAAAACACTTGATTTGACAGTTGACTATTGTTTTTTTGAGTCTAGCTTATCGGAAAATAGGAAAGCAATGAGTTTTCAAAGTTCATACTCACGTAAAATTGCCTCCAAGGGAAAAAGGTAGTTCCATCAGAGTAAAAATAATTATAAATGTAAAACATGTCAAATATTTGTTCAATAAATCTCTCATGATGGATATTTTTTACAATACCTGACTGTCTGAATTCATCCACTAGAACACCAGAATCAAAATCATAAAATCATGGGCCAAAAGGGCATAGCATTTTTAACATTGCATGCATAAGGCGGGTAAATTTTAATATTGAGGCTAGAATTTTCAAAAAATTTGTTGTTCTTATCTGATTAATTATCATACGATATCGATCTAAACGTATGTACATAAGGAAAATTAATTAAAATTGAAAATTGATAATAAAAATTGAAAAATTTCAGACAGATGAAAATGAAATAAGGAAAATGGAATTTTGTTAACCCCTGACTAAACAAATCCGAACCAGAACCGAACCGGAACCACAAACATCAATGTAACAAACTGTTGAAAGCGCTTCTAGTGCTAAAATCAGAAACTAACAATTTTTTTCAACGCACAACAAAAAACTTTCAAGGCTATAAAAATGGCCCAAGATCTCTTTTCGATGCTTTCTTTTCTTTTTTGCTTTTCGTTTTCGTAAACTGCGAGCATTGTGTTTGACCGGGGAGTGTTTTCACCATATTTATTAAAATTTAAGGTAATTTCAACTACATTTATTTATACTTATGTCTAATTTGGACTTCTTAATGTCCTAACAATAATCAAGCAATTAATTCAGCTTAATTTTATTCCAATTCGATGGTGTTGTTTTACGTCACGTGGCGATATTTCAGTTTTTCATACTGCCTTTAACATTGTTTTATTCTTCTCTCTCTCTATTTAACACGTTTTCCATTGTCAAGACATTATTCATTTCATAATCTTATATTTTGTGTGATTCTTTATAGAACCATGTCGGCGGACTTATATTGGATGATTTCCCGCAACAACAATGCGTATTTGATGAAAAAACGTGACATCAAGAAACCCTTCAGCACCGTGAGTACTTTTCATTCAAACGTCTTCATCTGTGTAATGTTAGATTGCAAATATAGTAGTTTGTTTCAGGAACCCGGTAACTTGAAAAATGTAGCTTCATTCCGTTACAGCGGTCTCGTTCAACCGAAAACTGTCGACATTCAAGCCGCCAAAGATGGTAAAGGTTTCGTCGTAACTACGAAAAGATCCAAGAAACAGGTACTTTGAATATGGTTTGATTTTATTAAAAATTTGACATGATGATTTATTTTAATACTACCATCAAGATCGCTGATGTTGATGATGGATGAATTCTA
Source organism: Pseudococcus longispinus (assembly GCA_900064475.1). NCBI lineage: Eukaryota > Metazoa > Arthropoda > Insecta > Hemiptera > Pseudococcidae > Pseudococcus > Pseudococcus longispinus. The sequence continues at coordinate 31,621 of FIZU01058701.1, forward strand.
ATCTGATCGTAATTTATGTTCGATAGTTTGACGTTATTTTATATTTGCATGTATTGTTAATATGATGATTAACTCCACCAACTCCGATTGTATTTTGTGGATATTTTTTATTGATCTGATTGATGTTTTGACAATTGTTCTTATGATGATATGTAATCATTTCAAGTAGCTGTAATTATTCATTGATGACTACTTATATCACCACCCACCACTGAAAGAACATATTTGGAACTTTTTGTAGTTAGTAGTGCTGTAGAGATAGATTCGAGCTATGTATTGGGATTGAGTCGTTCTCGTAATCATGATGTAAAAAATAATACCATCTGTTGTCCCAGTGATGACTATGTATATCACCACTCACCTCTGAATTGCGTGATAAGTTTAAGTAATGCACGAAAAATACAGCCGATGATGAACATAGTGCCCTCTGTCTCGCAGTGATGATGCTGTGCCACAAATCCCATCACCCTGAATCTGTTATAATTTATAATTATTCGCTCGATCACATGATGAAACATAAACCTACTGTCTCGCAGTGATGTAATTAGGTTTTTAAAAACATCATCCACAGCTGCATAGTCCGGTCTCTGATACGATTGATGCGAGTGAAAATATTTTTACGTTTGATTAATTTTCATGATGATAACATCATCAATAATATCTGTCATTCTATGATGACAATGTATATTACCACCCACCACTGATTTGTTTTTATTTATTTTCGTAATCTGTCATGATGATACTAAAATCAATAATGTCTGTCATTCTATGATGACAATGTATATCACCACCCACCACTGATATGTTTTTATTTTCATAATCTGTCATGATGATAATAAAATCAATAATGTCTGTCATTCTATGATGACAATGTATATCACCACCCACCACTGATATGTTTTTATTTCTTTTCATAATCTATCATGATGATAATAAAATCAATAATGTCTGTCATTCTATGATGACAATGTATATCACCACCCACCACTGAATTTTTTCGTCATTTTCTAATTCAGTTATCTCTTGTCAACATATAAGAATGTAACTGGAATTCTTCTCTTGCAGAATAAACCAGGCAAATCCAATATTTCTGTGACTATGTCTGCTGGACCTCGCCGATCATTATACAAGCTTAGACGTTATTTGAGTGGAAGCAATTACCGTAAAGACCTCACCCAAGTAAGTATCTCATAATATCGTGAAATCGCCCATAATATGTTTTCATTGATGAAATTTGTTTTACAGGTTGCTTTGAGAAAAGCCAGCTCTATTTTGGAATCACAGAAAAGATCAGCTGTTATTGCCAAAAAAGGAAGAGCTAAGAAGTCCGAATAATTTTGTATAAATAAATAATTTGTTTATAAAGTTGTTGTTTTACATTTTTGTGTATTTTTTCTATTCTTATATGGATTGAATAAGTACTTATTGTGATCTCTTACAAAATCGTATTATTTGGTTTAGTTCCAGATAAAATTAGAATGATTTACAATACGTATTGAACCACGAAAAATGCCACATTAACTTTGGTCATTCTCGTATTATTACAAGAGTTAAAATAATTAAAAACATGTCTGAAGATGATCTAGTCTTCTCGTAAGAAATTGGTCTTTTCGAAGGAACTCAACTTCCGAAGCATTACATGACCGATATAATTTGACGTCATTAGATACGAGTATGTGATGATTCTCACGCACCGAAGTAATATTGTTTACTTTCAAATAAGAAGTAACAAGTTCATAGAACCAGTTTCATAATAAAAATTCAGCAAACGATAACTTCCTCCTAGGATCGAATTACAAATTCGCGATACGACTCGTAAAATTTAGAGAGGAGGGGGAGAAAGTAAAATTTCGACTGACAATTATAGCACTTACCTACATAAAACAAGGTGCATAGTGAATGACAAAAATCTACGCGAAGATCACACGATCGTAGTCTGTTTTTGGGCGGACGACGTACGCGGGTGAAAGTTGAAACAAATTAAATTACGAGTGGTTGGGATGGACGCTGGAAAAAATGAAATTACTTCAAAAGGGGTATCACGCGAGAGAACCGTACTTCAGTTGCAGTGCTCCATTGATAAACGATGATCAAGCTTCATATTTAGTGTTGAGATTTATTCGTGGTGTATTGTTATTCTGATGATAGGTAAGTTTTTGTCTTCTTTATCTTGAGATACTTATTTAATAATTCAATTAATGAGTTGAATGGATTTTTGGCATTTTTAATTAGATGTGAAATTAAAAAAAAAATTGGTGCAAATTTTAAGGTGAATACCTACTATCTAATGTTTATTCCATTTTTAAAAAAAATTTGCTTATAATAGTTTAAAAATTAACACGATTTATTAGAATAAAAGTTTAAAGTAAATTGATATTTATTATACCCAAAGTTTTCATGCTTCGTGTGCAATTTTCTATAAAATTTTATATTATTTTGAGACAATTTTTTTTACATCATGAAATTATTTTTTCATTTTTGCAAACTAAGTACATATTCCAAGATAAATTTTGCAATTTGGCAAATGCTCGTGGCAATAAAATAAATTAATGATCGATTCCAATTAAGAATTCATCGTGGTTACCCAGTCACGTGCTGTATTAATTGTTGGTATATTAATATGCAAACACATGTGATACGTTAATTGCTCTACCGGTGCTTGAAATATTAATGATAATGACATATGATCGAGTTCACGTATACTCGTATGCATGTAAAGCATAAAGTTACCTTTCCATTATTGAAAGCATGCCATTTTTTAATTTTTTGAGTTACATAATTAAGCATTATGCACAAATTACCTACGTGATAAATTGTACGTACACGCTTCTTATTACATTGTCTTATCGGCTGTTGGAAATTTACCAAAATGTAGGAAGGTATTTTTCTATCGAGCCCAAAATATAGGCTTATCGACCTGATTAATGGGGCGTAGGAAATATAGAAACTGGTTCTAGGTGCATCGAATTGCGTAACAAAAACGCAAGAAAATGGTACTAGTTGCGTAATCCGAAGAAAAGAGGATATGCAAGTAATAAAACAACATATTCTTAATATTTGACTATAAACATCTCGGCGATTACGTTATTTTAGACGAGAGAAAAGGGGGAATAAACGGAAGAGGAATCCGGATTATAAAACTAGTCCTCCCGTCTGCTTTCACTTTCTCTGGACATCGCGTTTTATCGAATTCATCTCTGCAACTTTGGAAAATTTGATGGGGGTTTTGAAATTTTGAATCATTTGTGCCAACGGACCTTAGTGATGGGCTGCGAACCTAATTCCATATTTTTTTCTTTCCTAAACAGCAATTTAGATTAGTGAATCGCTCTCATGCGGAAGTGAATTTTTGATCCAGGAAGATCATTGTAAATAGTATACAGAAGTACCTGTCGAAAATGTGGTTCGCTGCTTTATTCTTCGTTTTCATTTTGATCTTGTTGGCTTATTTGGATTGCAAGAAACCGAAAAATTATCCGCCAGGTAAGATGGATTCTGAAGCTGAATGCAAGTCAAATAATCTCGAGTTTGTTTAAAATAAAAACCAAAATCTACTGACCTACCTCAATCAAAAAAGTCATTACCTGTTGACGAATTTGGACCTGCGCTAGAGACACATTTCAAGTTGTTCTCGAATCGAAATTATCATTTTCGAATTCAAAATTTTATTATTTCATGAAACATCGACAGTTCAATCTTGATTACCATTTTTTCGAATTCTCACGTGCTTTAAAAAATTGAAAATTAATTATGTAAACAAAGCAACGTTGCCAACTTGCCATTTCCATAAATTATAAAAACAGGGTGAATTTTCTTTTTATTTCCCAATTTTTAGAAAAAAATAATTATGGTTGTAAAATCAAGATTCATTTCTAATTAAACCCAATTATAGAAATCATTTTGCTACCAAAAATCAAAGATTAATGATAGTTTTCATCATTCATTACCTCACGAGAAAGGTACCTACATTTCGATATGGCAACTTGGTAAACAAAAAACAGCTGATGCAGCTTGGAATCTTTTCGGCGTTATCTATATTTTGATTTTCCGAATTGAGTTTCCAAAAAAAAAACATATTTTTGGCAATAATATTATCCCAAAGGTATTATACCATCACGATTCATCAAAGTAAGTCGATATTAGATAATAATCATCATTTTTTTGCGAAGGTCCAGAATGGCTTCCGATAGTAGGCAGTATGTTGGCGGTGAAAAAACTTCGCGATCAAACCGGTTATCTATACAGAGCGACCGCCGAATTAGCTCGTTTGTACGGGCCGATAGTAGGCCTACGTGTCGGTAAAGACAGACAAGTGGTTTGTTTCGGATATGAAGCGATCAAAGAAATGCTTACCAAGGAAGAACTGGATGGACGACCGCAAGGACCGTTCTATGAAACAAGAACATGGGGAACACGAAGAGGTTTCACTTTTTAATCTAATCGATGGATATGCACGTACACAAAACATAACTGCAGTTGTGTAACGTGTTCCATAAATGTTGATTATATGCGAGAAATTCACACACGCACATTGTATATTCTAGGACTTCTATTGACCGACGAAGAATTTTGGCAAGAACAACGGAGATTCGTCATGCGTCATTTGAGAGAATTCGGATTTGGCAAGAAGACTATGTCAGATCTTGTACAGACTGAGGCTGCATCTTTGGTTGAAATGTTCGATCAAAAGCTCAAACTGGAAAGCGATAAAAATGGAGGTGTTGTTGTAGCCATGCGAGATGCTTTCAGCGTTTACGTTTTGAATACATTATGGTCGATGATGGCTAGTATTAGATATAGCCCAGAAGACAGAAAATTGAAAAGTTTACAGTCTCTTTTGACTGAACTTTTCGCCAATATTGATATGGTCGGAGCACTTTTCAGTCAGTTTCCATTTTTACGTTATGTAGCTCCTGAGAAATCTGGCTACAAATCGTTTGTTTCGATTCATCAAAAAGTTTGGACGTTTCTCAAGGTAACTTGTTAGGCACCTACCATTCCTTGGTGTGGAAATCATAGTGTAATCATTTCTTGTTTTTGTATAGGCTGAACTTGACAATCATAAAGATACTTTTCAACACAACTCTCCTCGTGATTTGATGGATGTCTATATACAAATGTTACATTCGCAAAATAAAGGAAATAGTTTTTCTGGTAAATTAATTTTTTCGTAGTTTGTGATTGCTGTAAGTTTCTCTTTTCATTTGTTCATTTTTTTGATCTTCAGAATCTCAACTTTTGGCAATTTGCATGGATATGTTCATGGCCGGTTCTGAAACCACTAGTAAATCACTCGGATTCGGTTTCCTTTACATGTTGCTATACCCAGAAGTGCAACGTAAAGCTCAAGAAGAAATTGACCGAGTCGTAGGCAAAGATAGAATGCCTACTTTGAATGATCGACCAAAGTACGAGATCAATTTTTTAAAGAAATTCATCTCTATTATAATTCGATATTAATTTCAAATATTTTTAGCATGCCTTATGTTGAATCGATTGTATTGGAATCTGTGCGAGTTTTCATGGGTCGTACTTTTAGTATCCCCCATCGAGCACTTCGTGACACTACTCTGCAAGGTTATTTCATTCCAAAGGTATAAATAGATCTATTCGAAGAGACGATCACATTTTATATTGAACTCAATAGTACAATTACAATTTTTTTTTCAGGATACGATGGTGATCGCTAATTTCAACGGTGTTCTTATGAACAAACGATTCTGGGATGATCCCGAAGTATTCAGACCGGACAGATTTATCGATGCCGAAGGCAAAGTTTTTGTACCGGATAATTATTTACCTTTCGGATACGGTAACATAATTGGATTAATTTCTTCGATAACTTTATTTTCATATAATACACGCCGCTTTACGCGAGAAAAAAAATATAAAACTTTTTGAAATTAAATAATATATAAAAACACAAGAACAAATTTTTCAAGGGCTTAAAAATGTAACATAACAAAAATAACTGTTGCGGTTACGATTATGTTTTTTCTTCTGTTTTTTTTGCTTTCAGGAAAACACAGATGCATGGGACAGACATTAGCTCGTTCCAATATATTCCTATTCACAGCATCGTTACTTCAAAAGTACAACTTCTGCATTCCTCCGAATGAGCAACCTCCGAAGACAAATGGCGTAGATGGAGTGACCCCTTCGCCGGGAGAATTCAACGCTTATGTAACTCTGCGATCGTAGAAAAAATTCGTTTCAGAACAGAACGCGCCATCAGAACATTTTTTTCGATACGTGCACCTCTAGTCTTTAAAAAATGGTAGATTGGCATTTAGTAAATTTTTGGAAACCTAGTTGTTGCGTTTCTCGAAGAATACGGCATATTTGCGGAAATGTAAATTTAGTTAAGATTTTTGATGATCTAGAAAATGATAATCTTTTTCAGTATTATTAAGCTCTTAGTATGTAAAATTTTAAATGTATTTAGATAAATACATTAGTATTACACGATTGAGCTACTGGTTTTCTGGATGTGTTAAAGACTCCACGTCGACAAAGAGGCGATGATTTTAAAACGAAAAAAATTGGTCATTTCCAACACACGCGGTTATCTTGGTAGACGCAGTGAGATTAATACGATCGCGCTTTTTCTTCTTTTTCGCGATTATAACGTTCTAACTCTTTGAGAAACTGGGCTTTGGGTTTCATCACATTGGGTCGATCACCTCTACACTTCGGGCAGAACCATTTACCCTTGGGTTTGTTTGATAAAGAAACACATGAAAAATGGAACCATTCGATAGGACAGAGGTCATTATCGCAGCAAATCATTTCACCGTAAGATATTTGATCACATAAACAATACGTCGGTTCATCAGGGTCAATCGATACTTCTTCGTCGTCGTCGTCCATATTATTCCTATTATTCCTAGAATCGTCTTCTTTCTGCGATATTCGACTTACACTCTGTTTAGTCTTCCTTTTCTTCTTTTTATTATTAGCGATCGAATTATTGGCTCCGTGTTTTTTCTGATTTACTAATAAAGTGGCGGTAGCTCGAGGCATAGGGATACTGCCACCGTGCTCGTAATGATGATGATGGTGATGATGATGTTGATTTTGTTGATTAGATGAACTATCGGGGTTACTCGAGCTAGGATCGTTTTCAGTCCTTCCACGTCGAACACGTTTACTCTGTCTTTGCTCACCGTTACCATTGCTCGAAGATACGGCCGTGACGTTGACTGGCTCTTTGTACACTACTTCGGTTAACGTGCTAATGGGTGCAGAAGACGTGGAGCTAATCGATGTCGTACTCGCCGAAGCCACCGTTTCGCGTTCCCTCGATCCATTATCTACAAACGTATTATAACTTTCAAAAAATAGTTCCTATATGCGAACGAAGCATGATGCAATAAAACTTACCAATATTCTTATAATCATTATCCAAAGATCTGGTTCGACTTTCGATTAAATCTGATACTTGTTGCACTACTTGTAATTTTTCATCACCTAATTCTTGCGCCGATATTAAAATGGACTGAGCTTTTCGCAACAAACGACACGTATCCTCCATTTTGCCATCGTTGATAGCTTCATTGTACTGAGTAGCTAATGACTCGATATCTCTCATGTAAGCTGCGAATTAAGTACGATATGTTTTAAAACGATGTATTAAAGGTTCGAAAATATGACGCCACATGGATAAATTTAATCAATACGACGAAAAGTTGGGAATATAGCTTTGGTTAGTTCGACGTCAACGTCAAGGAGTCACGATGACATACGTTTTATAAGCGAATGAATGTAAGATAGCTTACTTTGGAAAGACACGTCCAATTCTCGCATCCGAGTTAAATGCCTTTGTAAATCATCCGGCAGATTTTCCACACAATCTAAATAATTTTCCAAGTAGATAACACAATTGTTGGTGTCCGTGTTGCTTAAACTAAGCATTTTTACGGTAAAATATGGCGGTTTGTGGCACTCCCGAATATGCGATTTACATTAATTACATTGACACTACATATGCACGAATGATTATTAAAAAATTCGTCAAAAATATTATCAACACCTCTAACACTTGTTTAAATTACTTGTTTTCAGTTTTCGATAAAACAACAAATAAAAACAACAGTAACGGTAAAGAGCGCACCAGACAGGTATGCGCGCAGGTAGGTATGCTTTTTTCAAAAGCCGGATTTTCGAACGAAATCTATCTTGTGATAATTGTACCTTAAGGTGAATAAGGAAGCGGCATAAATAAGGTGTAATTTTGTAGAACTATAGATTCTGTGATATCGATTTCCCACTTTCGGATGATTTTTGAATTTTATCTTTTTTAGCACGAATTTTAATTAAAATTGTTAAATTCTAAATTATTTGAACGTAATTTTATAAATTTTGATGAAAATTCAATCAAACTTTTTAATCGAATCGAATTTATGCCGTATTTCATGAAAAAATCGAAGAGAATCGACCATCGAAATGTCAAAAACGTAAAACCCTTACGTAACCGAAACGTACAAAAATGATGGAAACCTGGCAAGAAAAAATTTAACTTTTCCACACCGCTGTGACAATTTGGTATATTCGGTGCCCAGGTCCAGGTAAGAAAGTCCCGCAAAAACTTGTTCAACTGGAACGTTCCCCCCACGAGGCGCTCATACTTGCCCAATTTTAAACATGGCGCTTGCTTGAGTTTATTTGTTTACGTTGCACCTTCTTTTAAACGCCCATTTTTCGTAATGTAGTTTGATTACATTAATTTAAGTTAAGCTTTTCTCAATATTTTAAACTCATTTGATTTAATGCCGTTCAACTATGACTGATACATCGGTTGGAAAGTTCAACTTTCTTTGTCGACTATGTATGACTTCGTTGGTAAACGGAGCATACGAAATATTCGAAGACAACACGCAAATCTGGAAGAAAATCACCGTTTGTTTGCAGATCAAGGTAAGTCTATTTGATTGATGTAGTTTACACATTAAACGGCGTTCAATTTTTGTGCCACTTGTCATCGGTAATATACGCGATAAGAGGTATCAGGTTGACATGTCATTAATCTTGAGAGTGTGGTGTTTTATCATATGTGTTTGTACACAGATGTAAATTTTCCATCCATGTGTTATTTGATTTCTACCTTTAGGTGTTTACTTTTTTTCAACCAGCTGGAAACTAAATACCAGTGTTTGTTTTACAGATCGAACAAAATGACGAATTACCTAAATCCATATGTAAAACCTGTGTTTCAAAATTAAACGAATTTTACAGTTACCGCGAGTCGTGTTTACAAACTGAAGAAGCCCTATTGAACCGTATTACCAATTGTAACTCATCTTCGGAGCGACCTGCGGTAAGTAGTACTCTATCGTTAGGTACATACTGAAATATCACATGTTCTCACAGAGTTCGTTTTCATTCTAGAAATCAGAGAATAAAGAAAATGAAAATGAAGATAAAGAAAATGAAGACACAGAAAAAGAAAAGGCTGAAGCTAACGAAACCATCCAGAAAGAAAGCGAAGTCGATGAAGTAAGCCAATTTCTCATGTTCAACTATACACAGGAATGACCCTATTAACTTCTGTTTATGTTATAGTCGTTGTTGAACGATAAGAAACTCAAGACCGATAAATTGAAGAATGAGGCATCTGAGAATAATATTTCCGATGTTGAAATGTCACCGCCTAGTGAAAACGTCGGTATAAGCGAAGATGACGACGATGAAGAAATGGACGAAGATAAAGGTTTTAAAAAACACGTATTTGTCTTGTTTTAAATCGCTCATTCCTAATTGAATATTGTTTAGAAGGGGAAGCTTCTATGTCAAACGTGGACGGAGACAAGTCCCTTATAAACAGAACCGCATCTTTACCTGAACTCGCCGAACCGTCGCCTGAAGATTACGTACTCATGAAAGAAGAAACCTTCAATTTAGATCCTGTTAAGGATGTTAGGTATGATATTATAGTTTTTCGTATGCTAGCGATAAATCAAATTTAATCACTGTTATTGATTTTAGTTCGAGCCGAGGAGCAACTTCAAGTATTTTAGCGGATTATCTAATTGAATTTAGCAATTCGAAAAGCGGAGAGAATGATGTTAAAGATAAAGACGTTATGGAATCGCAAAGACTAAGAAGAGAGGTTCTTCCACCCATGTGGGATGTTTATGAAAAATCGATTACGGAGAAGGAGAATATTTGTTCGTCAGGTAAAGGCAAATCATGCTTTTTTTTCGAATTTGAAGATCGTTTCGATCGATTAAAAATTCATACAAGTATCGAGCTCTGCCTAATTTCTCATTATCATTTCACAGACGGTACAAACGGCGAGAAAGAGCGAACGGTAACAGTGACTCATCGTCGATACATCATCAACAAGGGCGCGTTTCCTTGCTCTCTGTGCGGCGATTGTTTCGAATTCGATCAAGGCAAACGGCGCGACGACTTCAGCGAAGAGAAATCTAAACTGTACGATTGCGTAACTTGTGGTAAAGTGTTCCCCCGTCGTAGCTCGTGGAAACGCCACCAAAGTACTCACGAAGACATCAAGCCTTTCGTGTGTCGTCTCTGCAACAAAGGCTTCAATCGTAAAGAACACCTGAGCCGACATTTATTATCTCACGGCAGCGTTCGCCCGTACTCTTGTAACGTTTGCAGCAAACAATTCGTACGGAAGGAGCATCTGACCCGGCACCAACTCTGCAATCCGGCTTGCGCGGTACCTGTGGACAGCGTGTTGCGTCCATTTGGCTGTGATGTATGTTCTCAAGGATTCGTGCGCAAAGAACATCTAATTCGGCATCGTAAACGAGCTCACGATCTAGATCCGCCCGAAGGCGAAGCCGAACCGAAGCCGTTTACTTGCAGCGTTTGTACGAAGACGTTTACTCGACGAGAGCATCTGAAACGACATCAGCTCATACACCAGCGCGATTTCTCCAACAGCGCTTTGTCCACCTTGGGAGCTAAATTATTCGGTGCCGGAGTTAACTCTAAAGATGATTCGTACCATTCGGAAGTATCGATTTTTCCAACTACTCCGATACTTCCGGAGATTACGTTGAGCGAAGTGAGCAGCGGTAATAACGATTCGGACAATCGGCTGTACGACGGATTGTCGCAGAATTCGTCCGGTATGATTGAAAACAATGACGGTGATCACCACGATGAATCGATTCAGTACGGAGTCGGTTGCGGCGACGAAGACGTAGAAATGGACGACGACGCGGACGAGCCGTTACCTCCGATTCCGGTCTTGGAGATGAATACGAACGCGGTGAATATTACTCCTTCTGTGGTCGACATAACCAAGAGTAATACTTTCTGTAATGTTTGTTTTAAAAATTTCTCTCGCCGAAGTCATCTATTGCGACACATGAAACGAATCCATAGTATGCAATTACCGCCGTCGTCGCGGCGTAAACCGCAACAGCAACAGCAGCCGCAATCTGCGGTACCGCAGCAGCAGGCTAAATCAGCGGGCGATGAAAATGGTAACTCGTTAACGGACTCTTCGGCGACGGCGGCCGCAACGGCGACGCCGCCCGAACAAACCTACAAGTGTCAGCTATGCGGTAAAGTATTCTCCAGACGGTCTCATCTAGAACGTCACGAAAAAAACATTCACCAGTTGGATAAAGAAGCCAATCAACCGTACGAATGCGTAACCTGCGGCGAAACCTTCATCCAAAGTAAGCTGCTCGATAAACATATGCAAGTACACGGCAACACTGTACCCGAAAATTATGTATGGATGTGACGAATGCTTTCGTTATCGTCGACTACTCGGACGACCATTCTCATTTGCGAGGGTAACGCGTGAGCTTGCTTTTTTTTTCTATTCCGCTGCAGTCAATTCTCTCATCGATAGATTTTCCTCTCTTCTTTTTTTTTTTTTAGTTTTAGCCTAGAAATTCCCCCCTCCCCCACAAGAAACCGCTCCATGTTCACCCCTCATACGTAAATGTGGAATTGAATTACTCTTATGAGTGTACTCGTAATGTAATAACCGCCTTCGTGCTGTTTTTTTCTTTCCCTCCCTATTGATTTCTCTCTATATCTCTCTCTCGTGTTATGTTTTTCCTCTTCTCGTTTTAATCATGTGACTGTTTTTATGTTTAATACGTACGATACCCATTTTCATTTTATTTTCTCTTCCTTTCCTCCGTATTTTAATTTAGTCTTCTTTTTATTTTACTATTTTTTTTTCTCTTAACGAAATAGTAGTATTGTTTAAGAAACACTATACGTAGACATGTATTTTTGAAGCGTTTCATTACCGTTATAATTCGTACTGACGAATGCGACGTGTTGAATTGATCAATTTTTCTCCTATAATCGGGTTACACGGTCTTGAATTTTGTGCATTCCTTGTTATTATTGTTTTGTCGAAGAATTTTTTTCCGCTAGGGATTTACGTCTTAATTTCGTGTTTTTTTTCCTCGTCGAATAGCTAGATGATTTCACCATTGTGTTTTTTCGAGTAGTGTAGGTTTCTTCCTTCTGTGTCGGCGGTTTCGAGCAGCTTGGAATAGTTGGTTAGCGTTGAAGGATCAGTTTATTCGAGTAATCGACTCCCTAATCAATTGCATGGGTTTTTTCAAATGTGAAAAACTTCATAAAAATTCTATTTCAACTGCGGTGCAGTTTTTTTTTCAAATTTACCCTCGATTTATTCATTCCTTCCTTGCTTTTCCTTCTATTTCTCCATTTTATTAACTTCCTGGCGAAATATACTGCTGAAAACGGGACATTTATTGTAAGATTTGTAACTTGGAAATTTTTCAACGATCCTTCAACATTGTCTATTCGTTCTTTTATGAATTTCACGATCATGTACACGAAACTCGAGTGTAGAAAACACTATATTTAATTAGGTGCTATTCTCATGCCTGAGGTAGTGTTGTTAGATGACTTATTCGTGGAATATTTTCTCAAAAAGTATGATCGTAATTTAATTTAGCCCTCGAGTCCAAAACGAGCTTCCAATAAAGAAGAAATGTGAAATTTTACCTAAAAATTTGACATTAGTATTTTTTTCAGAGCACTGTTTGAATTCAAAGATGAAATGGTTTGAAAGTTTGAAGTCGATGCGCTCAAAATCCTATTTTCAGACAATTACGCCGAATTAATAAAAATTTCTGCGCAGAGCTCTTTTTGATTGAGGGGGGGGGGGGTCGAGGTTAAATTTTCGAATCCCAAAGTTATAAATTTTAGGCAAATTTTTACGTTGCTTGGTTACAGATCTCAAATTTTTCCAAACTTGGAAGAATGGAAATTTGTCAATTATTTAAACGAGGGCTTAAATTATTTTTCGACTTCAACGCGAAAACACGATTAATTCCACCCTTTGCCTAAGTTTGTTTATTTTCGAAATTACTCGTCAAAGTCATCTAACGACATTTACAGTCATTTTAACCGCATTTGTATGAAAATGTGTTCGAAAAAAAAATTCAAAGTAGGAAAAAAAATACCTAGATGTTTTCAACGGTGCAATTAACCATTTACATTCCATCCTTACTTACCTATCTACCATTGTTGTGTATTTTTTTTGAATCTGTTCTACATATAGATAGTCAAGAGAAAATCATGTTAGCGTTTCATTTCATTATATTTTACTTCGCGAAAACAAAATTTGTCCGCCATTTATGTAAATCATAATAGAAAAATGTACCCACTATTTGGTGGCGTTATGTATTAGGGCAAAGAAATGCGCAAATTGGTTTTGCTATGTACTATTTATATAAACTACCTCACAGAATACGTTTACCTTTGTGATATTAATTGTTTTCCTTATTAGTGATTTTACGTATCGCTTAACGAGTATTGATTTTATATTTGACCGTTGCATGATACGTAAATTTATCATGATTTTGTGTTTCTCTCGTTTAGTTTCGTTTTTTTTTTTTTTTTATCCAATGGTGCCTTCGAATGTATCTTGTTACTATATCGCTTTGGCCTGATGTAAATGTAATATAGCTCCGAATATGGATCTGTACGCCTAAATACTGTGGCGATTAGGTCGAAATTTGCTCTCTAGGAATGACCCATCGTGTAGTAATCGCCGATGTAAAAAGGCTAAGATCTTATTGAAGGTGCTCAGCGTTATTGTTATAGCTTGTTTTTTATTTGTGTATTTTTTTTCTTTTTGTTATTGTTGCTTGTGCCGAATATGATTAAGTAGATGTTAATTCGATAGATGAATTTGAAAGTATAGGCGACGATTTTAGATTAATTTGGTTATTTGAGTAGTGAAATATTAGTGTTTTTCTTTAGTTGTCGATTTGTCGTCGATTTCGATGATTGGTGCGAATCGATTGATTTTTGTAACTGGAAAATTGAATGGGTAGAGTTGATTGATAGGGCTGGAAAAATTTGTATTGGTAGAAGCTGAGAGGAAGGGGGAGGTGGTAATAGAAATTAATGTCTTCCAGGAGCTAAAATATTAAGACGAAGTGTAAAATTTTATTCTATGTTTTTATAATTGATTGTTGATGTGATTTTTCCAAGCCCTGTAATCAGTTTTCTATGAATTCGTCGATTTTCAAAATTTTATTGATTTTTAATAACGAATTAACTTTTTTTTTGCTGTTTTTATCGATTTGAAGAAGTTCTTTCAATTTTTTTTGAACACGACAATGTTTTATTATTCGATTTTTGAAATCGATTTTATTTGAGTCGTAATTGATCATTGTACCTTATCTACTTAATTTCTAAATTTTTTCGATATTCAAAAAAATTTGATAAGTAATTCGATTTGCTAGAAAATGTACATAAATTTAATTTTCAATACCTAACCAATTTTTGTCAATTTTCGAATTCGGTAATTCTCAAATTTGATATCTATTGATTCATAAAATCGATTAATAAGTTCGTAATTCAATTTCTATCGATTCTCGAAATCGATATCTATCAATTCTTAAGTTCGATTTATATCGATTTTCGAAATATATTTCTATTCTATCGATTTTCGAAATCGATTTCTATTCTATCGATCCTCGAAATTGATTTCTATTCTATCGATTCTCAAAATCGATTTCTATTCTATCGATCCTCGAAATCGATTTCTATTCTATCGATCTTCGAAATCGATTTCTATTCTATCGATTCTCAAAATCGATTTCTATTCTATCGATATCCATCAATTTTCAAATTCGATTTCTATCGATTTCCAAAATCAATATCTGTCTATCCTTGAAATCGATACGTATAGAATATCGGTTCTCAAAATCGATTTTTGTCTGTTCTTAAATTTTATACCTATCAATTTTTGAAACCGATTTCTATCAATTCTGCAATTCGATTTCTATCAATTCTCTAATTCGATTTCTATCGATTCTCAGAATCGATATCTATCGAATATCGATTCTAGAAATCGATTTTTATCAGTTTTTAAATTCGAATATATAGTCGAATTTTTTTGATTCTCGAACCAAATTCCCATACATTTTCGATATAGATTTCTATCGATTCTTGAAATCTACGAATACATCTATTCTCTGAACGAAAACAGATTCGATTTCTTTCACTTTTAATCGATTTTTAAATTTTTTTATTAAATTCATTCCAAAATTAATTAAATTACTGGATAATATTGCAGTCTACGTATTTTGCGAGTCAAGATACAGAGATATCACATGAAAATTACGTAAATCTCATTCAATTTTCCGAATAAAATCAATTCTTTTATAAAAATCGATCGATCGCTTTCAATCGACATTATTTATTAGACATTCCATTATTACGAATGAGCTACGCCGGTCATAATGCATATTAAAGAGATTATTCTGTCAGGTTTTCGTCTCAAAAGTATTAGGTGCTCTATTTTTTTCATTTTTTTTTTCATCGTAGAAAAAATATCCGAAGGGTCCAAACGGAAATTGCGCATATCTCGATGATACTTATCTCGAATTTTGTTAATTTTTTTACGTAGAAAAATTTCACAATTTTTTATCTATTCTAGTCGAATCTGTATGCGCTGGTAATGAATTAGGCGAGTTTCAAGTGGTATTTTTCGTTTTTTATTAGAAAAAACTCATAAGTTACGCTAGTCGAAGATGTTAAAAATGCATCGTGTTAAGTACTACAGGCCTAGGAAAACACTAGTGAGCCCTGAACGAAAATCGGATTTTCAATTGCATCGTGTTCATCTTCATTTATTTTACTTGGCTCCATAATCTTAAAGATAAAATGAGTTTGTGATAATTTTTTTTTTTCATCATCGTTGATTTCATTGGTTATGTATCATCGTTTTACTCGAAACAATTACACGATCAAAGTTATGTACTGGCTTTTTTTTTTAGGTGTAATTTTAATTATTAATTTTTTTTACATACTTATTTTTTCTATTTTTTTTTTTTTAGTAAGATTATTTATTTTTAACACGTATGTATTTTCTACCATTGAATTGTTAATTATTGTATTATTTTCTCCAACGGTTTAATCCAGGTTTTTTTTTCGAAGAGGAATAAAGTTGAGCTATGGAAACTTGATTTTTTATTAAATGGGAATAGTTACCTGTGGCTCGACGAGGAGCTTTTTAATCGTTACCGGGTGTGGTTTTTTTTGGTATTTAAAGTGGAACTTTATTTCTCTTCGATTTATTACGTGTACAAGACAAAGTTGGAATTTTCTTTAAAAAAAGGTAGAATATGTGAATGCAGTTTTTATGTTTCTGTTTATTTTGTTCTCCCGTAAATTTTTTAGATGTTTTTTTTTCCTCCCAAACGTCTATTTTGAAAGAGTAATTACGCTTATTTTATTCACTACGAATAGTACCGCGATGTAAGACGCAAGCGAGCTTATTTTTTGTGTAAATTTATCATTTGTAAGAGTTGTTTGTTCGTTTGTCGATATTATTAGAGTTTATTAAGCACATAGTACCCTTTACCTCCCTCCTTCATCTGTTCCGTTTTCTTTTTAAGAGCATTTTTTTGGCTACTGGTAAACCGAGGACCAATATTAACATATCAGACTGTGGTTATATCTTGTGATATTTTCAACGAATTGTTTAACATTTCAAAAGCCAAGGGCGATCCCAAGGGTCGGACGTGTATGGACAGGTACAAACAATTATGAAATTTTCCTATACTTACACCATTTTATGATAGAGACAGTTTCTCCTTTGTTGTTTTTATTCCATTATGTATATTTTTATTATTTAACTGCACCATTATACCGTAATTTATATTATTTAAGAGTATTAATTATCCCTCGGGTTTTGGTTATATAAAAATGAGATTGTATGCGTAATACGTATTTATTTCCATTAATTTAATTTATTGTTTAAATATATACTGTGGGTATGTTGTTCACGAGTTTTTTTTTTTGTTCGTTTGAAGAAAATTGATGAAATGGAAGTAAATGACTTGATAGTTTGAGTAGGGCAATTGAGCCCTAAAATGAGGATGATTTTCATCCAATACATGAGAAAAAAAAGTCAACAAAACGGAGAAAAAAATACAAACAAATTTATTACAACAACGAGTTGACTAAATAGCGTCAAAGTGGTACACAGAAATAGGGTTAATTAATTACAAACAGGTACCCAGGGGAAGACTTTCCCAATGGAATTTGTATATTAATAATTGCAATAATTACAAGTATATAAAAAGTATACGCGATAAATATAAATACGAATAAATAAATAAAAATCCCTAATTCACGCCATTTCAGTGCGACACATACAGAAAATTATACCGAATTAGTACGTGTTCTCGTTATCACGCGTTTAAATGGCAGCGATTCGCATAAAATAACTATCGAAATACAAGATAACATCACAAGTAGAAACAAAATGCAGTAATTAAAAACTGGAAAGTGAAATTTAGCGAATTAGACTCGTTTGTTGTCTGTTAAAACGCGAACTATGCTGCCAGTTCCACCGACAGCGAATGCTTTCTCATGCCATACGAGTAAATGAGCGCTGCTGCCTTCGGTAGGGCTTTCGAATCCTTTATAGATATATTTCATCAAGGTATCTACTTGTTCGACGTCTAGACGCTGGATGACGTCGTCGATCTGCGATGATTTTATCGATAGCATTACCTTCATCATTAATCGTAGGGCTTTTTCCTAGAAAAGGCAGAAAAACACGTCGATGGGTTAAATGCGGAAGTAATTGGGTGAGGGTTACAGATGAACACTTACTTTTATCTGAGGTGATCGGTTTTTCACCGACATTGGGGCGTTTTTCAAAACTGTTATCAAAGCTTCGTCGGGTTTACCTCTGTAATGAAATTTGTTTGGGTTTTACAAACATTTCCATAGACTATTAATAAGTGATATAATAAGTTTGATGTAAAGGAAACGCACTGATTAATTAGAGATGTGATTTCCATTTCATCTGGGAAGTTGGACGGCACACCGGTTTCGGCTGATTCATCAATTTTGAAATTATCTTCGTTGTATTGGTCCACATCAATTTTTCGAAAGGTCGTACTCGACGTATTTTTTGCCATTTTTGCGGGTTCTATGCACGACTCGGGATGAAATTATTACAAAATATGTATCACAATGTTCTATAAGTGATGAGTAATTGGAATATTAATCGATTAATTAGCATAAAACACTTGAAAAGTTGACTTGACTATCCCGTTTTGTGAAAAAAAAATTGAAAACAAATTGAAATTAAATTTTATTGACTTTATGAAACTGGATTGAATGTTAGTATTGTGCAATGACGTCATTTCAAAACTGGCCAATCGTTTTACGTATCGTAATACCGGGTGCTCAAGAATTCTAGCATCTCTTTTAGTTTTTTCCAATAATTATTTTTAATTTTTTTCACGGAAATAACAAGTCAGGTGAAATATAAATTATAATACGTTGATTTGAATGATAAAATCGTACATTTTACCTGACTTGTCATTTCCCTTTCTGCAAGTGCAAAAAAAAATGAAAAAAACATGGGGATGTTAGATAATTTTGGGCACCCGGTATTTGATTCCGGAAAGTTCAAAGTACGAGAATTTTTTCATGGAACGTTATTTCTTAAAAAAAAAAAAATAGACGTGTTAATTCATTTCGGAAGAAAAAATTAGACATTCTTGGAATTTATTTAAATTTCAGCAGTTTTAAATTTTTTCTGCTGAAATTTCATCAAATAATAAGTACCTAAAGTATATCACAGTATTCTATTCTATTAATTACGAGTAATTGGAATAGTAATCGTTAATTAGTAGATATAAAACTCTTCAAAAGTTGGAAATTAACTTCGGTACCTTGATTAGATCCTTAAAATAATATAATTGTTGTTCCGAAGTTCAACATTATATTAAACTTCGACTATTAGAGATTTTTTTAAATTGTCTCACAATGATCGTAATATCTAAAATAGGTACCTACCTATTCAGTGGTTTGGTTTCAAGTCATAATAGTCAAGGTTTAAAAATCACCATGAATTCTAATTCCAAATTTTGAAACTGATGAATAGTGCACGACTGCACGTGCATGAAATGTATGCCTAATTACCTACCTAACTTACCTATCACCTATAAGTATACCATTTTTACTTGAACGAGTTTAAAATTTCAATGTAGATCCTTTATGAAATTTAAAACGACTCACGATGTGAGCCAAATTATCTTTTGCACAGAATGGCCCATTTAGAAGGCCGATGGTTTTAAAAATCAAGAAAAAATACTAATTGCAAAAATTTTGAAAACTGGGCCCCCTATAAAAATAACTTATAGCTCAAAGGAGAGAGATAATTTTGAGCTCTACAATTTTTATTCCTTGCATTTATTTCGGAGCACCCTTGATTTTGCCAGAAAATTCATACTTATGAGAAATTTACAAAGTCGATATATAATTTTAAAAATGAAACAACTTTGACTACGAACTTTTCGAAAACTAAGTCCCTTTTGATCGCCAAAATCTCGAGAACTAAGCTCCCTAGAAAAAAAACTAACAGCTCTTAAGAGAAAGAAAATTTCAAATTCTACAATTTTTATCACTTGTATTTTTTTCGTAGCATCCATAGTTTGGCCAGAAAATTGTCGATAGTTTTGAAAATGATTTTTTTTTTTCATTTTCAAGGTACGTTTCACATAAACATGGATTTTATAGCCAAACTAGAGATGCTGCGAAAAAAATTCTTGGGATAAAAATTATAGAGCTTGAAATACTCTTTCTCTTGTGAATCGTTGGTTTTTTTTCTAGAGGGCTCAGTTTTCGAGATTTTCGCAGTCAAAGTTGTTTCATTTTTAAAATTATTGACTTTGTAAATCTCTCATAAACATGAAGCAAGGTACGTTTCACATAAACATGGATTTTCTGGCCAAACTAAGGGTGCTACGAAAAAAATGTAAGAGATGAAAATTGTAGAACTTGGAATTTTCTTTCTTCTACGGGCTAGTAGTTTTTTTTAGAGGGCTTAGTTTTTCAAGTTTTTGCAATCGAATATTTAAAGGAAGAAGAATTACGTACCTACTCAAAACATAAATCACAAATATTTATTATTTACGTATAAATCTGAGATTTTTTGGGAATAACCACACACACTCATAAGTATAATTATTGAATTTTTTTCATACAGAAATACACATATCGATGGAATTGAATTAGAGGTAGTCGTATTATCATTCCAATAATGAAACAATGTACGTAATCTAATCGGAAAATAGCACCTATCTAAATATAGTAGTTCACATTATACACAGTCATTCTCCAAACCACGGGTTAATCACAGCACATATTTATATTAGATTCGTTTTGAAAATTATTAGGTACAATATACTCGCTACTTACAAACGTCAGTAGCTGAACGTATACCTACTCGCAAGGTCATCAACAATTTAAGATGTACCTGTATCCATAAACAAATAGGTACTATAAAACTATATGACGTCTTCACTAGACACGAGTGGTAAAAAAATAGACACTACTTTTCAATTTATAATATAAGAATTGTTTTTCTATTCGAATTGTGTTGTAAGTTTATCAATTTTTTTACTAAGAAAAAGTTTCAGTTTATTGAATTTTTACAAAGTTTATTTTGTGATGAAAATTCGGCTACTATTTTTTACCATTTTTTTTTTGAAGAGATTTGTTACAATTAGGAGAGGCAGTGATGAATATTATGACGCTCGCATTCGATACCTACGATGATAAACCTTTATCATAACAATTTTCAGAATTAATTACATACCTAGAGCTATATTTATGTGGAGGTTTTTCCGTTCGATTTCGATAAACTTATCGAATAACAAATGAATTACTCGGACCATCGAGCAAGTTTCGTAGTCTTCATTCAAAATCATCGTAGCGACGTAGTGACTGCTGGTGTTGAATAATAAAATATTTTCAATGTAATCTTCAGTTTTGAATTTTTAAAATGATTGAAAATAAACAATGCGGTCATGTGTGTTCTTTACGAACAAGAACGTTGATTTTGTTATGGATTGTCATGGTAAGAACCAAATTATTACATAGTCTAAGCGCCGGTTAGCACGAAAAAATTAGAATAGGTATACCTACTTCTTTTTTCAATACGAATTGACTTATGGTTTTTCATTTAGAATGAACTAAAAGAAAATTTTGAGAAATGAAGTTATCAAAAATTGTCCTTAGAGGGTGAGCAGGAGGGAGTTTTATGAGTGGAAACAAGCCTATTTCTGCACATAGGAGGTTAGGGGTATGTTTGGTATCATTTTCACATGATTCGATCCTCCTGAACTCGAATCCGACATTAATTTTCCGATTGAAAGTAGAGAAGTGGCACGATTGTGAAATTTGTGTTGCAGCAAATGATCAATTTTTGTAAAAACGTGGGTAAAAATCAAAACTTTTCATTTTTGAGCCCTGTAGTGGACCAATTGGGACAAGAAACATATCTTCATTATAATTCGAACCTCCTAAACCCGAATTCCAAATTACTTTCCAGACAGCAAGTGGAGAATTCTCATAATTATCATTACCTATGCGAATGTGCATAATATATGACTGATTTGTTCTTATGAATTGGCAGAATTTTTTTTTTAAAACAGCTCTTCCCCACCCTCAAGGTAAAAAAAAAATTATAGAATAAAAAATGACGGATTTTTTATGTTCTACAACTTTTGTTCGTAAATTTTTTTTGTATCGTTAATTTAGCCAATTTTTTCACCCGAGTGGTCCTCAAAAAATTACGTTGCAGTGAAAAAATCACAATACGGCAAAAAGCTTGAAACAAAAGTTGTTCAGTATTCAAAATGTAACATTTTTTGTCCTACAATTTTTTTTCTATTCTCTGGTGGTGGGAAGCTATTCTTCTTAGAAAATAGGAATTTACAGTTGATGCATGAATTTTTACAAAAATTTACCATTTTCTGCGATACAAATTTCAGAATTCTGCCATTTCTCTAATTTTAATCGAGATACTAATGACTTATTCGAGTTTAGGAGGGTTGAATTAAATAGAAGTAATACCAAATAGAGGCGTTTCACTCCTAAAATCCCTCTTACTCGCCTTTTGAGGGCAATTTTAGGTGACCTTTTCCCAAAAATTTTCTTTTGGTTCACACTTCAAAAGAAAAACTGTATACCTAACTGGTATTCAAAAAAGAAGTAGGTACCTATCCAATTTATGACAATTTAAAAAAAAAATGTATCCCTGAAACACCTATTATTATTTTAGATTGGCTGCTGTTTTCATATGTTGTACGTTAATTTCAATCAGCAACAGTCCGTGACACTTGACAACCAAGAATCCAACGTAAATGATGAAAATAGTGCACAAAGTGCTGAAAACTCAGACGAATTACTTCGCGAAAAACGTTCCACTGATTTCTTCGAAGATATAACAAACATCGTGACCAATACAATTAATAATGTCGTGAGCACAACTTCGCAAATTGCTGATAGTAGCATTTCAGCTGTCAATAACATAAGTTCAAATATCATTAATGGCGCTGGAAATATGGGCAGTAAAGTTAATTACGATGCTCATAACATGACAGATCACTTGATAAAACTGCCCACTGACGTCGTCGGTTCTGTAGTTTCGGGTGTCTCAAAAATTGCCGCAAATTTCACCGATCCAATAACCAATCACGTGATAAATCAAGTAAAAGATTCACGTGTTGTGAACAATATTTCCAAGGAAATTGCCAAGGATATTGTAGGCGATATAGATAATCGAGTTGATAAACGTCTGGATGCATTTGAATCTCGCTTTCAAACACTTTTTAAAAACATTATTCGCTTTTTTATTCGCATTTGGAGTATGTTAGGGTTCAGTAGTTCTGCCCTTGGAATTTATGGCGTTCATAGAGTAAGTACAATTAAAAATATGTATATCAACGCCGATGAAACTTTCGCTGGCGTTACTAGATAGAATGAGTAATCAGTATGACTAATTAACTTCGTTATTGTTTTGACGTAGAATGTTCCAAAGTGCTTAACATTCAGCATTTTCTTCTTTAATTTCTCTATCGTATCGCAGTTCTTGATAATGTTGGAAATCAACGTAGATTCGAGTACCGAGCGTAAAATGTTCCTGATGTCTGAATTGGCTGGAATAAATTGGAAAGGCTTTATTCAGGATTCGATATTGGTCAACTTGGGCATTTTTTGTTTTATAGGTTTGTAGTTTTGTACTTTTAATCGTATGTACCTATTTAGATATTCTTGGTTGGTAGAACATGGCAGGCTATTAGCGAAAGTTTTGTCGAAAATTTCGAATAATTTGCCTGTAAATGCGGCAACCCAAAGTATATAGGTGTACCTTAATGAAGGTTTTCAAATTCTCGAACTCTAAAATGTCGAGTTTTCTACATATAATAAGTACCTAGCACGACGCTTATGGTAGATAGGTAAAATTTGTTTAATCTATTTTGTAGAACAAAGAATTTCCAACAATTTCGTTCATGTGAGAATTTTGCCTACATTCAAAACTGAAGGGACTACAAAATTCCGTAATTTTTCAAAATCCATACAGGGTGTTCCGAAAGTAGTGCATCGCCTTCAAATCAGAGAAGCAGCTACCCAAACTACATACATGTATGCATGTTTGCTGATTTCAGGATTTGAAGGGGCAAAGTTATGCATTAGTACTGGTAGATGTTTCAAAACGTCGTAACTCCGCTCATAAACATGCATACACTCATGCAGTTTAGGTAACTGCATCCCTGGTTTGAAGGCGGTGCACTACTATCGGACCACCCTGTACCGCCTTCAATTTCGAACTTACGCAACTCATTTTGTAAGGATTTGGATCTTTTACAAATTAAGCTAAATATGTGAACAGGCCCCATGGACAGGGTTAACTCTGACAGGAGTTGACTCCGATTTTTTGGAGAGTGAACTCTTTTCGAAACGGATTGAGTCAACTTCCTTTTTGCCATGGATTTGAGGAAAAAGTGTTGAGATGATATGCAAAATTGAGATACATATCAAAATTTTGGAAAAATTGTGTTTTTTAAAATGTTACTCAAGCTTACTTTGAGCGTCAACATGAAATTTAAATTTTTTCGATTTCATGGAGGAGAAGATTTTAAAATCCAATTTTTTTGAAATTTTTCACCGCATCTCGATTTTTGAAATGGTTTAGAAATATTTAGAGAATAGGAATCACTGAAATATTTGTTTGACAACTCAGAAATTTTCCAAGGCCAAAAAAAATCAGAAATCATAAATTTTTTCCAAGTTCAAAAAAGTCTAAAAGCTAGCATTATTTAAAAACTTTTTAAGTCCAAAAAGCCATTTGTATGCG
The DNA here is from genome assembly GCA_900064475.1 of Pseudococcus longispinus. Classification (NCBI taxonomy): domain Eukaryota; kingdom Metazoa; phylum Arthropoda; class Insecta; order Hemiptera; family Pseudococcidae; genus Pseudococcus; species Pseudococcus longispinus. The sequence goes on from FIZU01058701.1 coordinate 56,279, forward strand.
AAAAAAATTTTTCAAGTCCAAAAAAGGCTGACAAAATGTCATAAAATCAATTTCTGAAACTTTCCTGGTCCGAGAAATCTGCCTGACAAAATTTCGGAAAGTTGCCTACCCTGATTTCTAATAAAAAAATTTCAAGAAATTTTTGAACTTAGCCTCAGAAAGGACATATTGGTACATGGATGTGTCTTGTCTTATTATAAGTCCAAAAAAGTCTGACAAATTATTTGAAAGTCAAATTTTTAAGTTGAAAAAAAATTTCTTAATTTAAAAGTCA
>FIZU01058704.1:0-10307 GCA_900064475.1 Pseudococcus longispinus
ATCGTGTAATCGGAAAAATTTCAACTCTAGTCGGGGAAATGTTTCATTTTAGTCGGGGAAATGTTTCATTTTAGTCGGCAAATTCAAGTCGTTCACCCCCCTAAACTTAACCCCTCGGAACGCCCCTGTTCCCAGTAGCCAGTTCCCATCCATAGATATAGGCAGGTCATACGTTGTACAATTAATTTACGTAGCCGTAGCCTACGTCAGGTAGCCGGCTGTCGCTATTAGCGAATCGCAATCGATCGATTTTCAGATCAGTGCACTAGGCTCTTGTCCCTTGTACGTAGGTCCACGTAGTATCGTAGTTTTATCGGCTGCAGGTTCATTTTATGGTTGGAATGCGGATGAGCTGGTTAACTCGCCAGTCATCGCGCCCGTATTCACTCGCAACCGCAACTTGAGACACTTACACGAGTAGATCATACGCTATTGATTCGCCAACGACACCTTCTTACTGACGCATTGACGCAAGTTTCAATCCGTCACCAACGTTCTTCCTTCTAGTAGGGGGGGGGCACCCGCTTGACCGCCCCGCCATTAACCATTTCGCTATAAAGTCGAAGTGATCGTCACCACTCATCGGTACCAGACAACCAGAGCCAGAGTGTCAGACTACCAGCACCACTGTCAGGCGTCAGCTGCAGCGGTTGAAGCGCTGTGGCTCGAGTTTGAGAGGTCGAGACTCGAGATTACAAGTTGAATAGTCGAATGCCGAAAACACGTTACACGTAGAAGTACTAGGTACGCGGCGACACACCGCCCCGCGCCGCCGCGTATACGTCCACTCCATAGTGGATTGTGGAATGTACACGTAGAAATCGTAGAATTCGAATGTGATGTGTACTGTAGACTAACGTTAACGTTGACGTAGATCGTAGATCGCAGACCGTAGACATGGACGTTATCGTTATACGTTTCCCGTATCCGTGATCGTTGCGTACGCGTTCGTCCGTCGTTCGTTATACTCGTATCGTTACGGTACCGATGGTGTCGGCGGGCATATCTTTCGCTGTTCGTTATCGCAAATACATTACATTACAGTACAGTATAGTACAGTGCATCAGTACCTATCTAACTACAGAACGTACTGATAACGTATCGTACGTTACTAACAATATATTCACCTATGTGTAGTACGAGTAGTTGTACCTGAAATACTCGTGTTACTAACTTACTTACCCAATCCCATCTTACGTACTAATATATATGTACTATCGTTTTGTTTACGGGTGTTGGTGTTAACGCGTCGTCCAATGTACAAGACCAAGTGTACTCAATTCTAATTCCAACGCGTCAAGCGATATAAGGCCTTAATACTCGTAAGAGTGGCGCTGCGATTTCAATCTTTAAGCAGATATCGCAGTTAATATCGTCAACGTCACGTGCGTGTGTTTAATCGATGCATTCGTCCGTAAGTATTACCTACTCGCTGTACAATTACCTATATAGATGTATACAGTATACATAGGTATTACATTACAACTACATTCCTGTAAGTTTACGTAGATACGAATTCTTGTTACCATCGCATCGGCGCGGCTTCGGCAAGTACCTACCTACCTACGATGTATTTATACCTACTTACTATCTATAGCATGTACCCGAGTACCTAGTACGAGTGTGTTTTGTTTGGCCATGTGTCGTAAGTTCCCTCATTCGTTTATTTTCTCAATAGTCATTACATCCGTTTTAGGTCTAGGTATACCTACTTACGCTGCTCAGTTCACTACGCAGATTGCTGATGGTGATAGCTGCTAACAAGGCATAGGCACTACTACTGCTTCTCCTACTCTGCGGTAAGGACCAAGGACCAGGACCCGTGTAGGTTGTCGTTTACGGGATAATTTCTGTATACGAGTAGTATAAATGTATGTACCTACTCGCTACGTGCATTGCACAGTAGGTAGTACCTAGTGTTCCTCTTCCTATACTGTATACCCTGCGCGAGTTCCTATTTTATAGTTGCGAAATGGGAGAGCATTGAAAGCAGCGCGAGCACAGGGTGGCATTTGTATAACTTCAACTTGAAACTAATGGAAGAAAAGATGTGAAAGAGAAAATATGCGTGCGAGTGAGAAAAAATTCCTCGCATTCGCATTCCGCTGTAGGTACACTTGGTAGGTAGCTATGTGGAGTGGATGGATGGATGTATGTATACCTAGATACCTATAGAGATGGATGTCATGCCGTCCGTTGCCGGGTAGGCGTGCGTGGTAACTCGTAGGTAATTGGTAACCGGTACTCGACTCGAGTATAAGTAGGTACGTATACAGTTTTGCAATGCCGGAGTGTTACGTGCGAAATTTCTCACCAATAATATGTACGAGTAAGAGTATAGCCTAGATAGGGTCTAGTGGCTACCTAGCTATCGGCTGCGTTTTGCGCGCGTTGCCGATAGGTACTTGTCGTTGGTAGTATGTACTCGTACGTAGCTACCAGCTATATAAACATACGTTCAATAAGTACGTTTATTTTCGTACGAATACGTAGTACATGTACGAGTACCTGTGCATTTGATGTTGATCCTTAGATGGACTTTGGCTCCTTTTCAGCCTTTAGCGTTTTATACGTACCTTCGTATGTAACATACGATCATGCGCTGTATATACACCTACCTTACGTATAGCCTACGTCTTTATAAATACAAATACATAGGTATCTACATAATACGAGTGTGAGAACGAGAGTTTAACGGGTTTGTGTATTTGAATTGTTTGTTTCGACAGGCGACAGCGTTCTATCAAGAACAATAAGCTCGCATAGCAGTTGGGCAAAGCAGTCGAATAACTATCGGCGATACGATACGGCGCGATGCGACGCAGCCAAGACGACTGACGCAACTCGTGCGATGTCGATGCGAACGTGGGAATTTCGATGGCGCGCATAATAATTGACAATCGCCGACGTAAAACTGTGCAAGATTCGTCCGCCAACTGCGAAAGACGACGCAAACTGGAAAACAGCGCGTCCAACGACGGAACGACGACGGTCGGAGCCGACGTCGATAACGGCTGCGGCGATGGCGATAAACGACGCGTTCCGAACAAAGTAACGCGATTAGCGAAAAAATTTAATTCGACTACCCTGAATGAGAAGCAGAAAGAGGAGCCGCTGCAGCAACAACACCGACCGCATCAACAGCAACGTGTTTGTAAACAGCAAATAAACCAGCAGCGAATTAGCGCCATCTGTAGCGCCGGTAACGCCGGTGACTGTCGGGTTAAAGAAACCGTTCGACTTTTTGAAACCGACACGAACTGCGCCAAAGGCAACAAAAGCGTTGGCGAAGGCGGAGCCGGTGCTAGAACTAGCACCAGCGTACCCTTTCGTCGACGAGCGAGTAATTGGAACGAAGCTACAAAGGACGAGGGCGCGACACCAACGGGACTAGAAAATGAGAAGACGAACGGCGGCAATGGCAGTGGCGGCGCAGCTATCGACAATACACTGACATCGCCGCCGATTCGATTGAAACCGCCCGAACTATCGGCAAGCGTCGTCGTCGGCGAAAAGCGGGAAACGGAAAAAAAGGACGACGGCGACGGCAAGTCAGCCAACGGTCGACGTTGCTGCGTCAGTATGCTGGTCAAGGATACGCGGACGTACGCTAGTTTTGACGTGAGATCGCTGAAAAATAGACCGCTGTCGCTGGCCACGCAGAATTTTCACTTGGAAAGCTCGTCGAACGACGCTGCCGAGTCGTCGCAAGAACAACGTACTTGTACGGCGGACGCGACTAACGCGTCGCCGGCGGCGTTGTCGTGGTCGTTGTCGAAGAACACGTCTTTTCTGCATCGTTCGAAAACGTCCGTTGCCGCCGACGGTGCTAGTCGCGACCGAAATCTCATCGACGCGACGGCCGCAGACGACGTTTACGGCTATTCGAATATCGACGAGTTGCGATGCTCCTTTTCCTCACCCACCCTCTCGTCGTCGTCGTCTTCGTCTTCGTGTCACTCGTTTTCTTCCGCCTCGTGTCTCCCTCATTTGTCGTCGCATACTCGTACGCGCGTCGATAGCCAATTTACTCGCGTCAATTCTCACGACTACGAAGAAGGCGACGGCGACGGTATCGACGTCGACTCCAACGTTTACGATACGGTTCTATACTCGGAGCTGAACATGATGCCGCAGCCGCAGATGCAGTCTCCCGACGAAGACGAACATTACGAAAACGTAGCGCAAATAGTCGGCGACGACGATGAATGTAGCGTCTGTAGCACCCAAGTCGCGTACGAAGTGGTTTCTTCGTTGTCGTATGCCGCCGTCGACTCGGACAGCTCTTTGGAAAAAACCAACAGCTTGTACGAGACGAAAGAGACGACGCGAACGTCCCAAAGTAAGCATTTTACAATTTACCTACGGTAGATTAGCTACATGTAGGCAGTACGGACGCGGTGACAGTATCGCGGCCGCAGTCATTCCAGTTTCCAATTGTACCGGTGTACGGTATGGTAGTTAAAGGCAATTACGAGTAATTACCTGTCTGGTAGCGGTGGTAGCTGAAGCTGCCTAGTACCTACCGCACCGCTCGACGAGTATACCCTAGTCTCTATGTGCGCGCGTGTATCTTAAGCATTTACTCGTAATAAATTAGCAGCCTTATCGTACCGCCGTCTAAATTCCAAAACTGTGTAGTACGAGTATGGTGGAAGAGCTCGATTATTACAAATAGGTGCGTAATTGGTAACGTACCAACCTGAACCTACTTGTACTACCGCTGCGGCGCGTGAATTCGCATTTATCGTACCGTACCGTATTGCCTCGACTTACTTTTTGTACTCGTACTAACGAGCCATTCGCCTATCGTAACGTAGCCTAATGCGTTCGCTCGCGTTGTGATTTTCAGCGGTATCGATATCGACGACCGCACGTACGCGAAGGAAATGCGATGAAAACAATCGTACCAACACTGCCGCTGATTCTGATCAAGGCACCGACGCTTATAACGTTGCTGTAGCCGTGGCCGGCGCAAAGACTACCACCAATAGCTCTGCTAGTGTAGCGAGTGACGATTGGTTAGACATCAACGAATGGGAAAGCGCCGACGAAATTCATCGCACGAGAATCGCTGCCACGTGAGTACCGAATACCTATACCTTTCTACGCACTACGCAAGGTCTGCAATGGAAATTAGCCGAAACTAAAAAGTTGTAAGGTGGTTATTTTCAAGGGTTTTTAGTCACATGTCGAAAGCCAGGACTACAGGCCGATGTTTCATTTTTCGACTTGCTATCTCTGTAATGTGTGGGTATGGAGCGCAAGTTCGGAACCAAAAATTTGACTTGTTTCGTGAGTTTGCCTAGCTCCTTGCCTCACCTCGCCTGTATACACTTACCTAATTACTTATCGCTTGATTCAAATTTATAGGTACCCACATAGATTGATCGTGAGTAGAGGTGTTTGTTGAAAAGTTGTGTAAAGAAAATTTGGTCGGTGAAAAGTACTTTTCAAAAATGAAAAAAACCGAGTGACATATGCGTATCAATCAACTCATCATAGCATTATTTCCATTTTGAGCAAATCTCCTTTGTTTATGATAAGGGTAAATCAACCAGGTTGGAGAATTCCTAGGTTGTTCTGTCCACTCTCAAGTGAAACAAGACGCCAAAACTGGTGAAATTGTTTGTTCGTTTTTTCTACTTTTTAAAAATTTGTGTATTTCACGAAAATGAGATGAAATAAAAATGTTTTCCATTATTTTTCATTTTCGAGGCCATCTTTGTGAAGCTCTCGATGAGAGCTTTAAAACGATACCCCACACGGCCTCTTTCTAGGCAATATTTACACTTTTCCCTACTTTTCACCACTTTTCACACTTCTCGGAAAAGTGAACATCACTAATTCGTCAGCAAGTATATGCGCGTACGGCGTAGGTGTTTTACCTACGAGTAGATAAAGTTATCTAACATTATAATATACTCGTAGCCCGTAGGTAAAATGGTACCAGTTTAAGATCTTCGAAATGGCGACCTACCTACCTATCTATTTAGCGTTTTTTTTCTTTCTTTTTTTCACAGCAAGAAACGGAGAATACGTCTCGGCAAACTGCAGAAACTGAAAAGGAAAAAATTTCGATCGTACCAAAGCCAACAAAAAAGAACGTACGGTAAGCCTTACGCGACTATATTGTGTACATACAATACGTAGGTACTCGTATTTGTACCCGCAGAAAGAAGGTATTATAGACGCGTACTCGGTACTCGTACTTGTAGGTTATCTACCTGTACACTGGTACATACGCTGCTGCTCTATATTGTGTAAGTTAATTGTAGCACGAGTACCGCCTACTACTAGAGATGTTCATTGAAAAGTTGTGAAAAGTGAAAAGAAAAGGTGGTCGGTGAAAAATACTTTTCAAAAATGCATAATTTTCTTTGTATTTTGTTTTCCTGGTATCTAACGAATGATCCCTTATTTTTTTGTTCGTTTTTTTGACTTTTTTTAAAGAAACGTGTACTAATTTCACAAAAATAAAATTAAATTAAAAAACTTGATATTATTATTCAGTTTTGAGTGGATCACTGTGAAGCTCTCGATGAGAGCTTCACAATGATACCCCACATGACCCCTTTATGAGCAGTATTTGCACGCTCCCTGCTTTTCATCACTTTTCACCAACTTTTCATTTTTCTTTTCACAAAAGTGAAGATCACTACCTACTACCTACACTCGTGCACGTCTACGTACCTACACATCGCGTACCTACCTACTTACTATCTAGCGTTCCTTTACTTATGTAAATGTACGATGTACGACTACGAATAACGAATAGGTACCTCTTTGCACTTGATAATACGATGATGAAATAGGTACTGGTATTGCAGAGTAGGTACCTTCATATGGTATATTACGCAGATGGCTGGATAGCGTATCGTGACTATGTAGGTAATTAGATTACTACCTGTACGTAGATATTTAGACATTCGGCTGTAAATGTATGTAAATATAGAAGTAAGTATAGACTGGTACGTCGAGATTGAGATGAGCTTGCCAGTACATGGCATCCAAGCACCTACGAGTAGGGATTTACGGTACGAATGTCGAGTTGTTGGCTAGTGCCTAGGAAACTGAGAGCTGCGGTGCGGCTGGCCGACGACCGTATGAGGGTACGGCGAAGCGGCGTGGTGCGGGGTGCGGAGCGGCATTGAAAATATAGCGGCGATAACAGCGGGCTATTCTCAAGGTAAATTGTGGGAGAAAACAGGAATAAGAACGAGAACGAGAGTGAGAAATGAATGAGAATGAGAATGAGTAATGAAATGAAAGAATTGAAACACGCGAATGCAGAATATAACGTTCATTCGTAATACTCGTACCTACTGGTTTAGAGAGCGGTGCGGACTGCGGAGCGGAATGATGAAGAGTGGTGGATTGTTTTGGTAATTGGTACACGGCAGCGATGGAGCCGCGTAAGAGATTGTACAGTTCAGTACAGTGCAGTGCAGTGTTATTTGATGATTGGTGAAGTGTGTAGTCCGTAGTTTGCAGTTGTAGTGCACTAAGAAAAGACGCGCGATATAAAACTCATCCAGACGCAAGAATCGAAAACTCGAGAAGCGAGATGCGATTAGTCGAAGCTGGATGATCGAAAGACGCGATGCGATTACGATTGCGAACGGTGTGGATTTTATTTTCAATCTCGATTGGCACGCCAATGCCGCAAGGCGCAAATATCCAACTACAATCAACACCAAACGTTGTGGGCTCAGTGTCGGTGCCGGTACGATTACGTACGTTGTCGCTCGTGGACGGATGCCGAAAAGTGTATACTTATATGTTATAAGTAATTACGAGTTGGCGGTGTGTAGCGTGTAGCCGGTGCCGGACCTTGGTGCTTTCGCGCGATGCCAGTTGTTACCAGTATTACTATCACAAGTGCCAGTCGCCACCTGTTGGCTGTTACCAGTTAACTTTAGCAGTTACGTTACCAATCGGCAATTACCATTCCATATCCGACGATTCCGATAATTCAATCAAGCGAGACGATACTAAACGAAAACGACGGCAAACGGAAAATCGGTCGACCGGCTCTTCCTACAGCTGACTGCTGACGTAACGTGCACGCAGCTAGCCAGCTATTTGCACATGAAGGGCATATCGCGAATGCGCACAATTGTCGATAAGGATGCGAAAATAATGATGCGGCGCAGCGTGGCTTAGCTCCTTGTCGTAGCGTAGGTAGGTATTAGGTCTAGGTACGAGTACATACACTACATCTATACTGTACCTATCCAAATACTACGTAGCTGCGTCCGAATACTCGCGATCGTGCCGTGCACCGTGTCCCACCCCTACGTGAGTCGGTAGGTAGGTACCTAATTGGGTAGTAGGTGAACCGGAACCGTGAACCCTGAACGTAGAATAGTGCTAACGTATCTACTCGTACCTGCCTACGTGCGCGGACTTGGGTTACGTGGGTAGGCACTTATTACGTACACTCGGTATACGTTTTCGGTTTTCGCGGTATAGTTGCGGTTGCTTTCGCGCCGGCGAGCATCGCCGCGATCGGCAGCATTGTACGATTCGGAAATTCGGCATTACCGCGTACTGCACTAAGGGTATATAATTCTCGCAATCGAAATCAAGTACCAATACATACCTACATATAGCCTATCTGGCGGCGTTCCCATCCTACCGCTCGTACGCCTACAATTCCGTATCCTCCACTCCATTCCATTCCACTTATGGACGGTAAACAAGGCGTTTTTGCGTTGCGTTCGCGAGTGAAAGTTGTTACGACATCGACATCGCGATGCCGATGACGACGAGTCGCGGTTGCTGTTTGTGTAGTGCAAGATTCGAGTCGAATGTGTCCTTATCAATGCATCCGCGTACGCGTTCGCGTTTTTTGATTCGAGTGCGCGAGTACTAACAGGTTTAAGAACTGCGATCGTATCGCTATAGCGCGTTTTTTATGTATCAATACCGTTTGTGTGTTAATTCGGTAACTCTACGAGTACGTACCTACTTTACGTTACGTTACGTATATACTACTGCGAGTTCTTACACCTGTTCGACTACTAACCGATACGCAGTCGCCGGCAAATAAGTGGTATCAGTTACCGGTAGCCGGGTACAGCATAGTTGTCGATAATCCTGTTATATTTTTAACGTGCCCACAATAGGTAACCAGATACTAGGTGGATGCAAGGTACAGGTATTACCTTTTTCGGAGAATGCGCGTTTCCTTGCCCATTTGCAAACCTTTTTTTGGTAGAACAGAAGAAAACAATTCGTCGTAGCTGTACGATTCCTAGGCGTAGATTTCTACCTATTATTGATTTTTGATAGCTATGCTCACACGTCACATTATGAGGTGAAATTCGTAATGACGGCGTGGACGTACTGTAATGCAGCAGCGGCAGCAGTAGCAGTAGCAGCCGCCGAACCTAGGTGCATGCAGCAGGTGCACCCGAACGCCGGACCTCGAAAATACTCGCAGCTGCCGCCGACGCCCGAGTCGCCGATCACGGCCGCCGGTGCTGACGACCATTTCGATACGGCGCCGCCATCGCCATCACCACTGCTCACGCATCGTACGAGAAGTGATTTTATTCGCGACACGGCCACCATCACTGTCGCCGCTCGACAAGGTCTCCGCTCGTTTATATCGTACCTATACTCGTCGTAATTCGTAATTTTTACCCGCACTTATCTTTACTATACCTACCTCCTAGTCGAGACCCGCCTGTTGTTAGTCTACGGTACATACGTAGGTGCTCAGGTACTCGCGTATATTATTTGGTAGAGCTGGTGTAAGCGCCAGTGGCAGCGGCATTGGTAAGCAGGGCAATATTAGCCGGCGTCGCTTCTTCTACCTACTGGAATCGACCGTTTGATAGCTCTTAACTACGTACGCTACTTATGTACAACTATGTAGATACAGGACAGTATGGGTACATAAGGTACCTACTAGTTGGCAGTAGCCTGTGGAAAAGTATTGGATTTTAGTTACGCAGCTGTGTACCTAAATCTACAATAATTCTACATACATAGTACAAAAATTAGGTACGTGGTACACTTATGGATGGCAGGCGCAAATTATTCTCTGAGAATTTGCGCGCGCGCGCACTTTCTAAAAATCATTATTTTCAAAGTGTAAAGCCCAAAATCATACGAATTCGCGAAAAGAAATAGTAGTTTATCCAACTAGGGAGATGAAGTTATTTTTGACAAATTTTGAGGTTTATTTCCGTCGCTTCGCTCGAAAAATGAATCAAAATCATTTATTTCCCTACTTGGATAATATATATTTCGTTAACGAGGGAGAAAAACGCTTCTTTTTACTACCAAACGATCAC
>FIZU01058723.1:0-15231 GCA_900064475.1 Pseudococcus longispinus
GGTGAACAAAAAAAAAAAAAAAAAAAAGGTTAGGTTAGGTTACTGCAAAATTTCCTCAAAAAATACTAATTTTATATAATGCAATTGCCTATACCAAAACTTTTCTAAAACTTTATTCTCGTCGATGATTACAGCTGCACATACCGATTCGAAGCTCAAAAAGGAGAAAAAGTGAAAATCACCATAACGAAATTAGCATTCGCCAATCGAAACGATTGTTTCACACGTCGTAACTACGATAATCAATACCTACAATGTGTTGGAAACTGTACAGCAACACTGAGATTTTACGAAGTCCCATATAAAGAAGGATATCCGTTATCCAGACATTGCCTGTGTTCCGGAATGGAAACGTTTTTACCCTTCACATATGAATCTTCATCGAATACGGTCGAGGTTGAATTTATCATAAATGAAATGAATTTTACCGAAGATTATAGGCATCATTATATGGAAGGTACGTTTCAATTCATCAGAACCTCTATTTGTTCGGAAAACAGAATCGTTACCGGATCTAGCGGAGATCTAGTATTCAAATCGCCTAGCAGGACTCCTATCGAGGTAAGATTTAAAAATTGGAAGTAGCCTTTTGGCCTAGTTCATAACTGACTTTTCATTGTATTTTCTGCGAAGGTGAATTGCGAAAAAGATGCTTGGATGATAAAACCTCGAGAGGAACATTACCTGTATGTAAAAATGCATGGTATAATTATTCCTGGAAGCGATCCTTGTATCAGAAACATATCGTATTCTGTATTGTGTTCTACTGCTAATCGAATTGTGATATATTCTGGCAAAACTGTCCATGCTCTTGTGTGTCCATTACCAATTCCATCTCAGAGACATCATATTGTCGAAGTAAGTTTTCTACTAAATATTTCAGAGAAAATTGGACACAGGAATTTTCGGCTCAATTGTAACACCTCATTTTTATTCAGATGTTTTCTGATGGTTGGATCATTGGGACTAATGCTCCTCAATCGTACAACGAATGGTTTAAATTCATCGCTAAGAATCAATCGAAACACATTATCGTGGAATTTTTACCCTTCGAAGCAGGAACTTATCATCTTTCATGGCTAGAAATTTCTAAAAGGTGAGTACCCTCATTACCGCCTATTTTAAATTTCAATCCTCGAAGAAATGTAAATTATGATTTTATTTCTATATTAACAATTTGTACTTTGATTCGCAGACGACTTTTGCTACCACCATCTGTAGGACTATCCTACGTTCAAGAAGAATGTTTTCACAAATGCCCTGAGCTAAACGGATGTATAAATTCGTCTCTGTGGTGCGATGGAATCGAACACTGCCCGTCTGGCTATGACGAATCAATAAAACATTGTTTTTTTCTATTACAACTGCCCGCTCTATACGTAATAATTATATTAACCGGGTGCACGTTGATTTCGTGCAGCACGGTGGTCGTTTGTTATCGTTATTATAAGCATCAAATGACCCTTCACACACTGCCAATTGATACCGAGGCGATTTTCGGCCCTAGGGAAGTGATTTGCTGACAAAACGCCGATAGTACCTCAAGGTACATTGAAATCGATCGGGTTACTACCGTTTGACATTTGTTATTCGACTCAGCAAAATATTTTACCCTTATCGAGAACTACCTACTTAGTTAATTTTTCGTTTATTTGAATAAGTTATTCATATACCACCATCTGTGTGAAACTATTTATTTTATGTGTTCAACATTTTTTTTTCTTTATAAAAATACAAACGTTTCATCTTTTTGCTCCGCGAGAGCAATCCCTTCAAGGATTCGAATTTTGACTGATGTAAAAATCGAGTGCTTAGGATAGGTTTGTGAAAAATTGATTTTTTTATTCGAAATTAACCATAATAGCCTGTCGTGGAAAATTATTGCTAATGAAAGCGTATAAATAAAGTGTAATTTTAACGAGTTTTTAGAAAATAAGTATTTAGTCGTTATTATACCTATTACTGTTCTGTGATAAGTTTCGATAATCAATGTACTAAAATGTTAAATGTACTTATACATATTGTAATAATTTCGAACAAATTGCTTTTCGATTGCGCTAAAAGACACCAAATGGATCCTATCCATTTTTCAGGTAATATTTGAAAACATTTATTTGATTACGCTGAGATTTGAAGGGGCAAAATATTTGAAAATTTTAAAGTAATATTGAATTTGAAAAACTCCGAAAAATAAATTTTCTGATGTAAATTTTAAAATACCTTTTGAAGACGAATATAGAAAATCCTACAGCAAAATTGCATATTTTCAAATTTGAAGGGGCTACAAAATTGGCTGATGCTTTCAGATCTTGAAGCGGGCAAACATATTTACTCATGTGTACTTTGAAATGAACCTTACCGCAGTAATGGTCACATACTCTGTGCCTAATGAGCTGGTGTTCTCTTATGAACATTTTTTCATTTTTTTACAAATAACTCTAGAAGGTTTCAATTTTGGAAATTTCTTATAATAACTTGTTTGAAAGAGGATAAAATTATCTTTCTTAAGATATACTTACATTTGAATTTTGTGCAATTTTCTCATTTGTGATGTTGTTGCGACAAAAAATGAAGGAATTTCAAAGTTGTACGAAATAAAAAAGTAATTATATCTTTGAAAAGATAATTTTATCCCCTTTCAAACAAGTTTTTATGAAAAATTTTCAAAATTGCGAACTTTTCAAGTTATGGAGAAAAAATGAAAAAAATGTTCATAGAACACTAAGTAAATCGTCAGGCACACAGTATGTGACCATCACAACGGTTTAAGTTCAATTACAGTAGGTGTCATCAGGTTGAGGTTGAAAAATGCTGACGAGCGAGGGGGGGGGGGGGGGGGGGGGGGGGGGTCGAGAAGGAATGATTTTCTGAATGAATCCGAAACATTTCAATTCAATATTGAAATCAGTTCTCATATTATGTCTTCGTGCTTTATCGAGTACAATGTTTAGATCATTTTTCCCATTTTCGATAAATAAAAATCAAAACATTCGATAATATTTTCAATCAATACCATAAATTTTTTTCAGTAACGTGCCTAAATATGCATTTTTCATCGTAGTTTCTCGAACGCCTACATTCCTTTACAAATGAAATTTTTTCGATATTGAAAATTTTTATATTTTTATCATAAAAATTTCGTGTACATAAAACATTCGCAATGTTTAGAAGTAGCATATAAAATTTCGAATTATGTATTTTGGTTTCGAAGCGTTAAAAATTTTCGTCATAAAAATGATAGGAATTTTTTTTTACTGAATATTTTATTTAAGTATAATAAATAACTCGTAATTTGAAAACGAATACGTGGTGAAGTTTAATAGAATTCGTGATGTTTTCTATTCTGTATTTATGCTGTCTAAGGAGCTGAAGTTTATCACTAAAGAGCCTTCCTTTTAAATTCGGAGCCCTTTTACGTACCATAGCGGTTAGGACAACATGTCATTGGTGTTTGTATCTAAGTTGTCGCGTTCTTCCATAAATTTAATTATAGTTTTTTTTTTCTATTTTAATTAAAATCTTCAAAGTATTACGTCGTATTAATGTAAAAATCGTCGATAAATTACAATTCGTTTTAAATCAACAGGGTCATCGTTTGTACTAGTACAAGTTATTACTTAGGTAGACTATCTCAGATTTAAGTACGAATAAACAGTACCGAAGATTAATTTTTTCCTTGGGTGGCTTTTTTTTTCGATACCAAGCGTATTTATTTTTCCTTCTATATTTTATTAACGCTCATTAACTTATAGGAATTAATCGAAAGGGTACTGTTTATACAGCTTTATACTTGCCATTACAAAACAAATATTTAAGAAATCAGCGGATAGATACCTACATAAAAATTTCAAAAATTCAAATAAAATGGACTAGAGAAGATAAAATTTTTTAAAGAAAATAGTAGACGATCGAGTTCAACGATCAATATTTACTTCCAGTTCCTATTATGTCATAATAATTTACCATATATGTGCTTTGTATAAAATTATCAATTTTGAATAATCGAGTTAGGTCTTCTTTACCTGTTATATTTCTTTATAGATTTTTTTTACTTTGTTACCTCGTTATATTAATTTCTAATTTGTTATTAATTTGTTATAGGCAATACAATGTACTTACTAGATAAAATTCGTAAGTAGTTGAGATTTTACTTATTTATAAATACCATCTAAAAATGCATTTCTTCGCCCATAGAACTGATGTAAAAATCCATCAAATTCTAATCGATGCATTTCAAGGTATTCGTGACTGTAAAACATTAAACGAGTTAGAATTGTTTGACCATTTTTTTTTTAAAAACATGTTATTATTTACCTACCAATTTTATGATCAGTTTACAAACTGACTGGAATTGCTACATCTTTGTAAGGCTTTGTAAAGAAAGTTATGCGTCATTTAGTGCAAATGTTAATCATACGATGTACAATAGTACAATAAAGATTTTTGCAAAATTTCGTTGAATTTTATTTCATTTATTAAATAGGCAGGTAAATATTTGATAAAAAGGAACGCGTGTATCAAGGGACTGATTTCGTAGTTCATAGACATACCCAATATGGAAGTGAAACTTCTAATCTAAGGCCCTCATTGCGTAACAAAAAATGAATAAAAAATGAAGACAAGCCATGAGCTATTCACTCATTGCAAGAAGGTTTTTGCTTTTCATTTTATCTTGATTTTTTCGAAATAAATAAAGAAATTTTTTAAACCATAAATGAAAATTTTGAAGCATAACTTTTGTCAATTTTAGTTTTCCATAGGTTGGCTGCATTGTTAGTTTTTCCTTTTTCTCCAAATAAAGTAAAATTAATTGCATATTCAAATTTAATGACTTCATACCTCTTTTTGCCCCTTCAACCACAATTGTAGGTTTTCCACTAGTCACATTATGCATTTGGCAATTTTTATTTTCCTCAGGTTGGTAGCACTGTGAAAAACTAACTGATCAGAAATTTTTTTGAAAAACAAAAAACACCTTAAAAATTTACGATATGCAACATCATTGACGTAAAAAAATTAATAAATAAAAAATCTGCCTTCAAAACACACATTATGCAACCTCATTGGCATAAAAAACTAAAACTAAAAATTCTGCCTTCAAAGATATGAAATGCAACTCAAGCAACCCTTTGTACCATTCAGTTACGCTCCCTACATATTTCGATTAAAATGGCAAAAAAATTCTTTCTGCGAACTTACAGAGTATGCAACCAAACCTACTCTGGCGTTAGGCACCACTTTCAATGTGCCTAACCCATAATAAAAATTTTACACCATGTTAGATAGGCCATCGACTGCTCGAAGGAGGCTTCGTTTTTAACTTAGCAGAGGGTGCAACTACTTCGATTTGTATCTCTGTGAGCTGAAACAGTTGCACACTCTGGTGTATTAAAAACAAAGCTTCCTTTGAACAGTCGATGCATGCCTCTTACAGAGTGTAAGATTTTTTTTGAGGGTTATGCAAAGTGAAACTGTTACTCAGCATGAAAGTAAGTTTGGTTGCATAGTTTACAAACTTGCAAGCAGATTTTTTTCTCGTTTTAATCGGTTCATTCATTTTTAAGACTGTAGTGGGCACATCTGAACAACACAAAGGATCGTCTGAGTTGCATACCATATTTTCTGTAGGCGAATTTTTTGAAAATAATTTTGATTGAGTATTTTATTTTTAATACTATGCAGGGTGTCACCAAACTTGAAATTTAGATATAACTGAGTACCACTACCAAAAAATTTTATGCACGACATGTGCCTATCTCGAGTTTGAAGGGGTATTGACGTAAAAAAATTTCAAAATTCTATCAAGATAATATAACATGAAATATGTGTAATTTTTTGAGACAAACAAAAAAAGTTATGAGTAGAATGGGCCTATCTTTGAAAATTAAAGCGCTATAAAGTTGGTACTTGATTTTCAAGATAGGCAAATTTTTCACAAAACCATTTTTGTTCATTTTAAAAAGTTACACCTGTTCCATATATTGTTTTGAAGGAATTTTGCAATTTTCATGTCTCATCAGTGCACCGAAATAAATTGAGGTAGGCAATACTTTTTACAGGAATTTCTTATTGCTATAACTCCTTCAGTTTTAAAGATAGTCATCCCAATGTTATTAGAACTTTTTTTGCTTTTTTGAAGTGCTATCCATTGTCGGTGTCAAAAAGTTTTTTTGAACGCAGGCTTGCCAACTGATTTTGCAGCTAATTTTCCAAGCTTTGTAGCTCCTTCATTTTCAAATTTAGGCCCCATTTGTACATAAAGTTTTTTGTTAGTCATATGTGATTGTATCCAAATTTTTTTTGCTGGCAGACCATTTGTCAGACATCCTGTAGAACGCACAACTGAATGGCGCAATTGATTGTTTGAGTTGCAGATTGTATTTTTTGAAGGCAAATTTTTTATCATTTTTTCATTTCTTTATTTTTCAAGTCAATGCGGATGAGGTTGCACATCGTATCTTGGAAGGCAGAATTTTTTTTAAGCATACCTTATTCTTTCAGTTTTTCATTATTGTCTTTTTTGAATGTTAATGAGGTTGCATATCGTATATTTTGAAGGTATATTTTTCATTTACCACAGAAAACCTACAGCGTGCTTCAAGGGAGCCAAGGGACAGAATGGAGTGTAATGAGTTCGTAGAATTTAAATATGCAATTAGCTCATCTCAACGATGTCAGCCTAAGGAAAATAAAAATTTACAAACACGTAGTTTGACTTGCAGAAAATAGTACGGTCGATTAATAAAAGAATGATCGATTAATCAATTAGGCCTACTTTAAATTTAGTCGACTATGATTTTAATAGAATTTGATCAAAAATTTTAATCGATCACAATTTTACATTCAAAACTTGTAATCCTTTAAAGGAACCGCACGAACCAATTAATTGCGATTTTCAGTTTAGTAAATTTCAATTTTTTGGAATTTTAACGAATTTTCATGATAGGTACCTACCTTAAAATTATTCTTGATATTTTGCAATATTTTTTCCCTCATTTTTTCAACTTTTACGACATCTCGAGTTATTTTTTTATGAAATTTTTAACGATTTTTAATTGATTTTGATTAATCGATTGCAATTTTCAATCGATTTTGATTATTCGACTAAATTTTTGTCCCGACTATTTGGAAAAAATAATCAATTACCCGATTGATCGATTTTAATCGACAGCACCAGTAGAAAACATATGGATCTGATGGTAGGAGCAAAACAGGATGCATTCATATCTTTCGCGGACAAATTTTTTCGTATTTTAATCTACCCACTTTATAAAATTTTCCAAGTTCAGTCATCCAGGGTAACAAAATTTCCTGCCGCAAAAAGTTTTCTGACCTCCAGCCATAAGACATATCCATGTCAAAAACCTACTAACTCGTAACAAATTCGAAAACGAAAAAAAAATTACACAACACACAGAACAGCGAAGTCTTTTTATTCAATATGACATAATCGTTACAAAGGGTTTTTTTTTAATCATCAGGGAACTCGTATGTACAAAGAATTACTCAAATAATTCAACTATTAATATATTATGTACTTAGAAATACAAACTTAACAGATACAATGATGGCTTAGTTTTACTATTGCTTATGCTTTATTGAATTCCCTAATCGAGGTATTTATTCCATACCCGATAAATACGTACGATAAGTAACAAAAGAAAATAGAAAAAAAAAATCCTTGGAGTATCGGTACCTTTCAAAATATGATGAAAAATTTCAAAAACTTTGTATTTTAAAATATTTGTACAAAGAGATCTTTGAAATTTCATCATTATTGCTTTACTTTTCATTAGAAAACGAAAAACAAATTGAATAAACATGTATTAATACTTACAGTACAAAAGCGAAAATAAAATCCATATTGATAAAAAAAAAATCACCAATGAACAAATAAGTTGATCGAAGGGGGGGAAACAAAACAAAGCGTAAGACGTTATTTTTTCTTCAAAAAACATTGCTGCGTAAAACGTTGCTTCTTATTCTGCTGCAGGTAGGTATAAGGTATACATCGAAGTAAATTAAAAATAGGATAACGTAATATCATAAGTATTATGTATCTGCATCTCTTTAAATACAATTGCTTTTTCATACGTACATTTTAAAATGTAAATGGTAACTCAAAAATTTTATTCATTTTTTTTTAAATGGGTATATTTACAAAAAAAAAAAATAACATGCGTATTATTTTTAGTACTATTGATGAATTCTCCGATTGTAATTTCGCTAGGTATTTTGATCATTCTACTCTAAATGAAAGCTTTTTTTATATATCGAATACAAAAATAAAGAAGGTAACATGTGGGAATTTTTTTTATAATAACATTAAAACTGAGCTAATGTCAACTTTGTAAGTCGACGTTTTTATATTATTTTGATTCGGTTGGCAGAAAATATATAGCACGAGAAACGATGGAAATAATAAATGAAACTCGACTGGTGTGATCAAATAATTAAAAAAAACAAAAGCACCATTTTCACACAAAAAATCAGCATTTATTCCAGCCCAATAACGAATAATGTTTAGGCGGCTGGAAAAATGCTGCTTTTGTACACAGGAAATTATATTTTTGGAATTGAAAGTTATGGATTAAAAAAAAACTCAATTATTGCACAAAACACGAGAAAATTATGAATGCCATATCGTGTATTATACTGGGTATTTCAGTACAACTGCATTGCCTTCAAAGTAGTGATGCCGCAACCCAAACTACACAAATGTGTGCATATTTGCCTACCACAATATTTGAAGGGGGAAAATTATGCACTAATAATGATGTTTTTTTTTTTAGAATGTCTGAAACGTCGTAACTTCTGGTAGCTCCTTCAATTTTGGAGTTAGGCAAAATGTGAATATGATTCAATTTGGTGAATATGAAAAGTTCTATCGAAAGATCTCTTACAAATTGTGCCAAATTTGCAAATCGAATGTGTTGTAAAGCCTATAAATTTCCAAAGCATCGTAGCTCCTTTAATTTTAAAGCTAGGCAAATCACAAATATAACTCATTTTGTAGGACATAAAAAGTTCCAGACAAATTTCATCTTTCTGCATCATCCAAGAAGTTACGACACAATATGCTGAAGAAAACACCATCATCGAAGCATAATTTGGCCCCCCCCCCATTCGTTGGCTTCAAAAACACGCATATCCTGTGTACTTTGGGTTGCAGCATCATTGATTCGAAGGCTTTGCATTATCATTAGAACACCCTGTATCGCGACAAACGATTTTAACAATTTTTTCATGAATTATAGATATTATAAATACGTAATTTAATCATCCGGGGATATATGAATATATAACCTTAAAAAAATATTTGACTAGGAAAAAAATGATACATAAAATTTGTTTAATAAAGAAGTGAAAATTGTTCAAGTGATCGGCATTCAATATATACTTAGGTACCTCAGATTATTAAAATTATAACTTAAGCACAACGAAAAGATATATAAGTTAACAAAATAATCGTACAAATTAACGTAACGTTATGACATATATACCCAAAAAATGAAGTAGAAAAACACAAAACTGTAACAAAAAAAATAATATTCGCTTAAAATAAATTAAATAAATAAGTAAATAAATAAATAAGAACACATTTGTAACATTTGGTATGTATACAATGAAGTGTCGAAAGAAACCGAAAACAGAAAAAAAACCGAAATTTTCAATTACAGCGGCGGAAATTGCTCGTGTTTCGGGGGTAAAAATAAATACACGTCGCACGCGAGCGAGGGCGTGCGACGATTCGACGATTTCATCGATACACGTTCTATACATTATAATTTTTTTTTTCAAACGCAGCAAAAAAAAATAAGTGTAAAGTTGATGGAATGAGGAAAAAAACCAAACTTACTTACATTTTCTGTCGTAGCATTATGATATCGGTACGCTAATTTGTAGGTAAAAATTATAAATAAATTTATCATTATTAGAAATTAAAAAAAAAAAAAAACGAAAACGAAATGAAAAACGAAAAAATTAATATGTAATCTGCTATCTTAATAATTTATCTATGTAGATAGTTCAAAATAACGTACATAAATGTTTTGAAAACCACGATACTCCGCTTCGTATTGACATCTGGTCTTTTCAACCTTACAAAATAGGGTATCTTATAAAGAGAGAAATAAAAACAGCGTTAAATCCTTAACAATTAAAAAAAAATTTGTAAACTTAAAAAATAATCAACATATTAAAAAAAGAAAAACTTCATAGAGATGTTTTTATTTTCCTCTTAAAAAGCCAACAAATGATAAAAACATTTTTTTTTTTTCATCTTCCAAAACTATTTCAAGGCAGTGGCGTAGCGTTGGGAAGACAAGGAAATTTATTATTCAACAATAAAAAAAATTTACAGTGGAAATTGTCACAAACGTAAAAAAAGAATTCTAACCTACGCTACGCCTCTGTAAGGAAAAAACACAAATTATAATTTTATATAAAACAAAACAAAAAAATCGATTGTACGTATTGTTAAATGACGAATTAGTGTCTAGATTTTTTTTTTATTAATCGAAAAAATTAACTAAACGTTATAACTTTATTATAAAATTTCACTATGAGATCAATGAAATCAAATATCGTACAAATTCGTTCGTATAGTGACGATTTTCGATGGGAAAACGCGTTCCGTATTAACATAACGTATCTAATTTCGAACCAACTAGGAAAATTTTCGGTGCCTTAAACACAACTCAATTTTCATCTTGCAAATTTTTCGGGGCGTTATTTCATTAAAAATTTTTTTTATTACACATCACAAATAAACGATTGAGTTGATCACAGAGATATGAAATATAATAATAATATAATAATAATAATAATTTATTCGCCTATATTCGACTTCCATAGGAAAAATACAATCAAAATAAGTACTATTCAAAATTTTTTTAGCATTTATAGCCCTCCGAGTGTAGAATTTTAATTTTCCAAAATTTAGGTACGATTTTTTCTTACCCCTCCGAATAAAGTTAAGGAGAAATGGTTTATTTGAATTTTTTTTCTCTGTCGTTTACCACGTAAATTTCAATTCTGCGGATTAATTAAACAGTACACTTAATAATAGTTGAACCAATTAACTTAATATTAAATTTCAACAATTTTCAACAGAAGGAGCAATAACAGACCCATGGTCTAATTTTATTATAAATTAGCAAAAAAAAAAAGAAAAGTTAAGTATATAAATTGACCAAAACAGATGTTTAATTTGAAACCTGCGTATAACATACAATTGCATGTCGTTACATTATCAGTCTTACCCTTCAAAGCAGAAGTAGGTATAGGTTTTCTTTTACGTCAGAGTACAAATTCATGTACAATAAGTATAGGTACTAAAGTATTATTAATTTTCGTACTTGTTTTTTGTTCTGAAAATATACAGGTAATCAGTGATAAAACACCGAACCTGAAAATGCATGATTTCATCGAAATTGATTTTTATTTTTAAAAAAACAAATAGGAACTTTGATTTGACACATTCGACATTTTTTTCTTGCTACGAAGGAAAATTTTCGTTTAGTTTTAAGAGAAATAAATCTGCGAATTGCGAAATTTGTTCGATTGGTTTTTTTCTTTGTTTTGAATTCAAAATACTTGCCCAAAATAAAAACCATGCATGCAATGTAAGTTAAGTAAGTAAATATTTGTAAGTAGGTAATGAATAAATTTCAATCATTAAAAAACAAACAAACAAAAACGGGGAATTATTGAGGAAAAAAAAATCAAAATAACGAAAAATGGGAACGGGGGCGGGGGGAGGAGTTGAAATGGTATTATCGTCAAAATATTTTAGTAAGTATAATTTAAACACGATTCAAGGTCAAATTAAAAACTACTTGACATAAAATTTGTTATATGAAAAAGTAATATTTTTTTTTTACATCAATGTACAAGTTACAGCACAGGAATTATGTACAATTAATTGAAATGAATTTTAAATTCACGTTTAATAAACAAGAAAGAGTTGATGAATTTACAATAATACCTATTTCTTTATTACAGTTGAAACAATTTGACAAAAATGAAATCATTTATAAAAGAATTGCAGTTCAGTTTATTTTCAACAACAATAAACCATTTTTATATTTCATGATATTTATGTAAACATTCGAGAGTGAAAGAAATAAAATAGCCTAGCTAACCTGAAACTGTCATGATAAAAACGAAAACAAAGGGGGGAAAAAAACAAAGTTTACGTATTTCGTTTCGCAAAAAAAAGAAGAAAAACAAAAAAACAAAAACAAAAATAAAAAAAACTTAAACGTATAAAAATTTTTTTTAAAAATCTTCTTATCGTTTATACATACAACAATCGATACTTACTGTTCGAATAAATAATAACACTGACGCAGGGTTTTCTTAAAGATAACTAATGTGCCTTAAAAATAAGAAGATTAATTGCACCTTAAAAATAAATTATAAAGGGAAAAGGGATTGGCAATGGGAATATATTGCTTTTAAAAAGATTGCTTCCGTTAATACACCTGCCAGCACAACGTTTCACACTGTACCTGTAACAAAACACAAACGTAAATTTTTAGTCGTATGTGTGCAGTTCAATAACCATATTAAATGTTCGCTCTGCGAAAACTATACCGTTATACACATGTCTCAACATTAATTATTAAAAACAAATCGTCTACTCGTTCTAATATGTTTACGCAGTAGGCATAACTCTGTCTTTAAACTTTCCCAAACCGCGAACTGAACCTATAGCTAACTGTTCTGTTTGTATGCTTTTTCGTTGTAAAATTTTCCCTCAGTTTGTTGATTTAGGTATACAAATTTTCCACATTTTTTTCCATAATAAAATAGGCGCAACCACGTACTAGATATTTTCAATCCGTTTATTTTTCCATACCATTTTTGAAAATAAAAATTGATAGGAAAAAAGTTGAAAGGTCAAGAGGTCATAAAAACGAATAATTTTCTCTCCTTCGAATACAACAGTCGGCAAATCTATTAACATTCATGTTGTTTGAATTGCGGCATTACTAGATGCAAAGTCAATCACGAATTCACGACCGTTCCAATACAAAGTGTTCCGTTCAAGGTTTCGAATAATTTACCTAGCAATGCGGCATCTCAAACTACAAAAGTGTAAATTGGTTTGCCGACTCTGAGATTCGTAGGAGTAAAGTTACTATGTGTTCGGTGTTTGTTTCAACGTTGTGTAAGTCTTTAAATACTGCAGACAGGTGTAATTTATACAGGGTGTTTCATATGTAATGTAGCTCCTTCAAACTAGTAAGTAGACAGTTCATTACATTTATAGGTATGTATTTTGCGGACCTATAGAATTGCAGGTGCAAAAATATGCCTTTTGATAGAATTATCGAGAAAAAAATGTTGTACCTGCAATTCGAACGGTAGGCAAATATACATATTTGTACTTGAATTCAGGATTAGTTGCCTACTTTCTGTGTTGAAGGAGGTATACCGCATATGAAACACCCTGTATTGATCTGATTTGTGGAAAATTCGGTTGATATTTGCCCAAAGTGAAAATTGAAGCTACATGCTGCATAGCTTCTTCAATTATGATCATAGACTAAAGTTTGATATAATTTATTTTGTAGAACATCAAAAGTTCTTATAAAATTTGTTATCTAGGCACTTCTTCTCGAAGTTCATCATTAAAGGGGCTTTAAGGTTTCGAAAAAAATGTACAGATTATTTTAAGTAGCTCCAAGGTAATGGAAAATCAAAATGGTATCAATTTCGGTCTTCAGTTTCTTTTTTAATTCGGTTGTTTAATTTTTTTGCATTATATCAATGGTAACTTTAATTAGTTTTTTTTTATGCGTAGGCCTACTACAAATTAATGAAATTCAAAACATCAAAGTTACAGAATTATTTGAATTGATTAGTTAGATAATTCCTTGTTACAGAACAAAAAGTAAAAAAATTATTGAAAAAACCAAAAATTGAATACTTTCGATAAAGTGATGAATCAAAGTGAAGTTGGCATTGAGGGGATAGAGGCTAATAACCGATATTTTCCTACTCAGACAGAATTTTATCCCATTTCTCCAAATTAAAATTCAAAAATTTCAAAATTTTCTCAAAGAAATCATAATTTTTACATAAAGGATAGGTATCCCAAGGTAAGAATGATGAAATAAATTTAAGTCATTCGATATTCATATCAAAGTGATGAAAAATGAAGTCTGACCCTCTGATTTTATTCAAAAATCTTTTACAAGATACTCCCATAAGGTAGGTCAAAGAACCACCATTATTTCATCCCCACCCTTCAGCGGGCAGGAAGATAGAGTCGATTTCGTGCTGAGACACCTGACTTTGGAGTCTTATAAATCGAGATCAGTTTGACAGAGTAAATTTTTTTGCACAGTTTTAAAGGGTTTCTAAAGTAGATCAAAAACCGTGCATAAAAAATGTTGAAAGTTCGAACTTCAAACTTTTTTCAAAAAGCTCAGTTTTCAAAGCCACCTCTTTGAGCTATCACTTGAAAATTTGAAAAATTCCAGTCAGTTTATTTTTTCATGTTATTTACAATCAACGATGTTTCATCATGAGATCTCCGGGGGGGGGGGGGGGGGGGGGGGGGGGGGGGGGGGGGGGGGCAGGAGTCCCCGAAATTATGGTCAAATTTCCAAAAAAAATAATGTCATGTGACATATCGTCAGATATGTTTTCGAAGGTGCTGATCACGAATATCAACTTATTTTTTTGATCCGACCCCCCGTTCTCTACACTGACTCCCCCCCCCCATTTTGAAAAAAATGAAAAAATCGTGTCGCATATGATTTGTTAGGTTTTCAGGGTCATTAATCTCAAATATCGACTCAGTTTTTCATTATCACCCTCCTGTGCCCAAACATTCCTCATAAAACTCGAAAATTTTGTAATAAAGGTGTGTTGGGGCACAGAAGGTGGAAATAAAAAACTGAGTCGATATTTGAGATACATTTTTCTAGACAAAGGTACTCACCAATCTTACCCAAAGATACCCTTTCATGATTAAAACCAAATTTTTTTCCTGAAAGTTTATTTTTGTTAGTTTTAAGGAGGCGAGATGTCCTTATTTGCTTTGTTTTCGATTTCTTAGTAGAAATCTGTATTCAATTAAAATTGTATCAAGGGTCTGTTAAGAGCTATCTAAACTGGAAAATTGCAATTTAGAAAACTAAAAAATTTCAATTTTCATTCAGTGATGGATTCAAGGATTCTGGGGGGGGGGGGGGGGGGGGAATTAAAATTTAT
>FIZU01058724.1:0-17038 GCA_900064475.1 Pseudococcus longispinus
CAAAGAAGTCTGACATAGGTAATGTCCAAAAGTAAAGTCTGACAAAATGTCTAAAAGTCAGCATTATCTGTAAAAATTTTCCAAGTTCAAAAAGTCAGTTGAAATCTAAAAAATTTTACGAGTCCAAAAAAGTCTGACATTATGTGTAAAAGTCAGCGTTACACAATTTCGTAACGATTTTTCGTGACGGAATTTTGTCACGGAATTTCGTCACAGAATTTTCCACGAGATCACTCCCATAGCAAAAGCACATCCTATGCTAACAATAGATGGGCAAATTCTACTTTGAAATCACCGTCTTGACCAAAAAATGACAATTTTGACCAAATATGACAGTTTTGTCGGTTTGTAGGTAACAGCAGCTAGGGGGATAGGTCGCAAAGCGGCCCAGCCGCGCCGCCTAGTAATAATAAAAAATAGAACTGTATAAGGTCAAAACTTCAAGAAGATCGAAATTAAATTAAAAAAAATAAAAATAAAAACTAAACTTCGTCATCGTGTTATCAATATTGTATTTAAAATCCGATTGGTTGATCTTTTTATCACTGACCAATGAGATTGAAGATGTATCTGTACACGTCACGAAAAAAGATGGCATATGGCAGATTGGTAGAAAAGATGGTTGATCGATCAGTTGTAACTTGTAACACACAGATTGATGTGTTCTGTTCTAATTTTCGTGTTGCTAATTGAAATTAGGAATTTAATTTACATAATTGGGTAGAATTGGGTAAATTAGAAGTGTGGGATAATCATTTTACAAGTGTTTTCTACCAGGTCCAGTTATATCTACATTTGCTGCTGTCCAACTTACATCTAAACAGCAATGTCAAACACGTGAGTTACAATTTTTTACTGATAAGGTGATGATGATAATTAACCTACTGTTTTATGTGAAATTTTTTAATTTCTATTAGGTATATATTCGTTTGGAAATGTTCATTTGAATGTTATTCAGTTCTAGTTCTACAGCTGTAACTTCTCTCTAAGTCGATTGAGAGTGTAACGCCGCAATTTTCAACTTTCCATGGAATCTGAAAAGCTGCGACGAAAATATGACTAATCATTGATCACACTGCGAATAGAATCAGATACCTAGTCAATTATCCAATTTCCGCTCGTTTTAATTGATAATTCTAGTACTTAATCGAACATTATTATAAGCAAAATTGAGTATTTCCAACGCTAATGAAACTCTTATCATTCGTTTTCTATTCAAGTCGACCAAATCACTACTAAGTATCTGCGTTGCCTTTAACCAATGTATTTAAGACCAATTAAACATTTTCGACTGAAAAAAAATCACCCAAACATTTGTACCTATAATATTCCATTTCCATACTCGCAGCTTGTTAGTAAAATTAAAAAATTGAAAAGAATAACATAACGTTAATTCGCGTTATTAAATTTTTCTCGATATTTTTCGCCCTTGAAAAGAATTCGCTGAGAAAATTTCGCATAATTATTATAAACTCGAAAAGAGAAAATTTCAACTCGTTAATATTTCAAGCTGTGTTTTATATGATAGAAAAAAAAGTTTGTTTATTTTCTTCGCCCTATTCAATTTAGATTCCGGTTATTACGTTTATTCGCGTCGGATTTAAATTAAAAACGACATTTTTTTCAAAAACCAAAATGCTGAAAAATATGGCCAAATTTTTCTTCTTTTGTTACCGACGTTTGTGTATTAATAAGCGGTATGCATGCAAGGTGTACAGGTACCTCGTACTATACTTGTTTTTTTTTTTCACAAATCATTATAAAATTATTAATGATATTTCAGAATCACACGTTTTCGGTAAAACGGAATTTCATTCAGTTCATTAATCTTGAGCAGTTCTTGTTATATAGCGTTTATTAATGATGGATTTTGCTCGACGAAAAGTTTTACCAACCAAAAGCGTATACATTTTGTAATTACATTCATCGAACAGGTAATGCATTCTTTTAAATTTATTAACTTTGTGAGATTTATGACGATAGCTGGGGTTGATTAAATTTGACGTTGCGGTTACAAAATGGTCGCACCGTTTGTTTTATTTTTTTTCTCGATAGAAAACTTGTCGCAGAAGTGACCGGACTGGTGATAAGTGGTCGATTGAACTTTACGTGTTTATTGGATTAATACTTAGCCACCTACGAATCGCTTTTAGTAAGTACCTTAATTATTTTCCATATCTGGCGAATTTATCAACCAACTCGATGTTGGTTGGATTATATTTTTTTCAGAATGTAAAACTGTAATATTTTTACTATCGTAATAGCTCCGAGATATTAATCGTACCAGCTAAATGCTCGAATGTAAGTCGAAAGTACTCGTAGTTATAAAATGGCGAGCCAGTCTCAACTCGTTTTTTCTTCGTATTCGTTTTACTAATACAATTTTATAACTGCTTGGGTTTAAAAAATTTATCCATTTAAAATGTTAAACATCGGATGATGTTTATGTATATTATATGTAAGTATATTTTACATACTTTTCAACGTTAATTATTATTTTAAACAGTACCAGACGATTTGTTAGCTGTATTTTTTGTTCGCAGATAAGCAGCGTTGGAAATTTAGTCGTAAAAAAAGGACGCTATTAAAAAGGAGTCAATGCACGAAATAAAGCGAGGAAAAAAGTCGAACGTGAATTTTCTTGTGGTAGACGACGACGATGACGATGAAATGGAAGGCAAAAGCGAGTACCATCGTTTACCCTTTTCTTTTTCTATGTGTGTAACGTCAATGGCGAACGATAAAAAATATCAATATTTTCAAAATTGATTTTCCTAAGAAATTCATGTTTTTGGCGTTAAAATTGGAAACGTGGAGCGAAATTCGTTGTTAAAAATACAACGAAGGATAGTGTTTTTTTTTCCTTCGCCAGCGTAGCGCGGGTGTCATAATGTTGTAAGCAGTGTGCCCGTTAAAGGCGAAAATTATTTCCGCATTGTAGACATGTTTAACGCTTTTTAAAAGGGCGGATGCGAAACTTTTTTGCGCCCAGAATTTCACGCAGGGCGAGATAGGCTACGCGACGAAAAATTAGCCCGGCGAGAAATTCAATTTTTCAAAGTTTGATTAAAGAATCCGTATTTAAACAGATAAGACCGGAGCTGGAGCGGCGAGCGAGTAAATTTACACCGTTGTAACCTTGAAACGCCTCGGATCTTATTTTACTACTACTACTACGAGGTTTAACGGACTCCGTGAAATGTAAACAATTCGATACGGTTTCGAATTTTCCAACTTTTGCCCCCTTTTCTCGTATAAGTAGACCTAAGAAATTCGCGAATATTTTCATCTATTTCGACGTACGCCTTTAACATATTTTTTTCAATATTTTTACAGGTGATTTATATACCTTTATCGATACACTGTGCGAATTTTCGAGCATCGTATTGATTATCAACGCCTATATACCAAGTAAGTATGCGGTGCAAGCACACAAAAACACCCTGTTACATGTTTCTCCTCATCTTTTTCATCGTTATAGTACTGTTGCGACTACGTAAGATGCGATGCTTTTATTTATTTGAGCGGAAGACCCGAATTCGATGTTCTTTTATAAAAACGCCAGCTCGAAATGTCATCGTAGTGTATCGATACTCGTCGTACACCATGCCGCAAGAATATTCGCTCCCAGTCGCAGCTGACATGACGTAAACACGTAGGCATGTTATTTGTTGCTCGACCCGGTATCATACTCATTTTGAAGATTTTTTTTTTCTTTTTCGTCGTTTATTTCCTTCTTCCACTCGTCCGCAAATGATGAATGAATTAGTTCAACGTTGAAAAATAACACCGTCCGAATTTACTTTATAGATTTTTCCCTCTCTCTTTTCAAAGTAAATGTGATGATTCGGTCTTGGTGGCGCTATGATGGCGTTGGAGCGTTGGATGGAAATTTTGAATATCGTAGTGGGTTTTTAACGTTGGTGGAGTTTTTTTTTTCGGCGTAGGAAAATTTTAGGCTTCGTGATGGAATTTAACGAACGATTTTTTTTCGAAATGAAAAATTGCGCTGATTCGGGAAATTCGTACGTAAAAATTATGTAGAATACACGTACCTCCAAGATGTACCCAAAAAATTGCTATTTATGTGTTCCTTTCATTCGAATATTAATTTGAGGGGGGGGGGGGGGTTGAAAAAAATTATTTATGAGAGATTTTTGTTGAAAAAAATTATTTATGAGAGATTTTTGTAATAAATGGATAAATGTTCGCAATGAAATAATTGAATTTTCAGGCTTAAAAAATGCTTTTCAAATCTTAATTTTTCGACAGAATATTATACTTCTTTCGATAAGAAACCATTAAATTCAAAAATAAAAATAGATTAAACAAAAAAATTGATCAAATGAAAATTTTAAAAAGAAACGTCGAACTAATAGACGCATAAAATTGAAATAGAAGGAGGAGAAATGCGAAAAAAATGAAAAAATTTTGCAATGAAGTAAAAAACTAATACGAATATCAAATTAAAAAAAACAAATATTGAAAAAAGGTGAAATTTTCAATCAACTTATGAAAATAAAATGTTAAAAATATACCTAATTCATTTAAAGATACGGAGCTCGGAAATAGTCATTATTTTCAATCTTTTGGACAGTTTTCTTAAATTTTTAGTAAAAAAAAAAAAAAAAAACGAAATAACTTATGTTTACAGATTTTTTTTTCAGAAAGTAAAATTATTCGATAACAAATTTTTCAAAATTTGGTCTAGATAATTCCAAATTTTTGTTCGAACGCAATTTTAATAGAAAACTTTTTGAATTTTCTTCGGAATTCCGCTCAAACCCAATCCTTTCAAATTTTATTTGAAATTGGATTTTACCCACATAATTCTGTTGGAACATCCAGTTTTTTTTGTTCCGAGACAATTTAATAAAAATCTTCAAAATTCGGTTCTGATTCAATTTTATTTAAATTTTGTTCAATTGCTTTAAAATTCCATTCGAATTCAAATTTTTCACAAAAAATTTTCAAACACGTTCAGTCGTTCAAACATAATTTTTTTAAATTTTATTTCAACCTGAACTCTTTACAATTTTGTTGAATACAAATTCATTGAAATTTTATTCGTAATCAAAATTTTCAAAAAATATCCAAATGCAAGGTTTTAAAATTTCCTTTAAAATTTTGTTCAGACACAATTCCAGTGCTGGGAAATTATCATTTATTTCATTTTTTTATTCTTTTATCATTATTGTAACTTTTTGCCCTTTTGTTTTTTTCATTCAAATTTTTGGTTTAAGAAAATTAATGAACTATAATTTTTTTTGTAAAAATCTTAAGGGGTAGGTAACTAAAAACTTTTATATAAAAATTAGCAGTCTTCCCCCCCCCCCCCCCCCCCCCCATAATTAAAAACAATAATTCAAACCAAATCTTCTCAATTATTATACATTGAAAAAATATTAAAAGGTTGTGTAAATAGAAAACAATTTTGGTAAAAATATTAAGAAGCCTTAAAAGCTTTTATTTTAATGAAATTCTCCGAAGAAAAAATTTTGTCGAAAAAGTTGAAAATTTTTCAAAAAAATCTAAAACGTTTTTCGCCAAAAAATTCTACAAAAAAAAAAATCCCCCAGAAAATAAATTGTTGAAATAATTTCCATAAAAAAAATTGCGTTGAAAACTATTAAAATTGTATTATTTTCTTCGAAAAAAAGTTCCAAAATTGTTTCGATGCAAAATTCGTCGAGGAAAAAAATCCGTTGAAAAAAATGCTGAATAATGATTTTTTTGAGAAATTTTCAAAAAACGCCTTTCAAGAAAAGTTGGTATTTTACAAATGTATTATGGAAAAAAATTGTCAACTTCTGTATAAAATTTTCATAAAATTTTATTTTATTTTTATCTCATTTTTACAAAATATAGGAGACACTCGAAAAATTGTCCCTTTTGTGCCAAAAATCACCATTAGTCATTGTTTTGATCGATTTAATTAATATCATTAAAATTAGAGTAAAAACATTTCCAAGCATTAAAAATAGGTTCTCAAAGAATGTAGGAAACATTGTCGAGGACAGAAGTTCCAAAATTCTAAAAAGCAAACTTTTAAAAATTTGACATTTTAGGAAAAGCTTTCAAAATGGAAAAAGTTATTAAAATTAGGTCGTTAATTTTGCCAAATTCAATTTTTTATTCCTCTTTCTTTCCAATACTGGCACAATTGCATTTTCAGTCTATAAAAGTAGATTTGACTTTTGATCGAAAAATTAACAGCAATTATCAGATTTTTTTGAAAATTATGAAAATTTTGTAATTTTAGTCGAAAAAATTAAGAAAAATTGCATTTTAGATCAGAAATATTTAATCTTTACCCTTTTACGATGCCAACTTTGGTTTTCCCTTTTCTAAAACAGTTATGAAAGGAGCTGTCAATATCATTTGATGCTTTAAAATGACCGAAGATTTCAGTTTTTTGAAAAAAGTTCCAGTAAATTGAAATATTTAAAAAGTTGAAATTATTAAAAATCTTAAATTCGATCATTTGTTCAATTTAAAAATTCAAAAATTAGTCAATCGAATAAAAATCAAGCTTTCAAAAGCCTCCATCAATATACTCGTATTTTTTTATCAAATAAAACTTGTTTTTTTTGGGATCTCTGCTATCATAAAGGTAAATTCCTTCCAAATCAATTTTCACGCATACTCGAGTTCCTTATCTTCTCCCTCGCCCGTCAATCAGACTAAACCCTCCCCTCCCCTTTCAAATGTGAAATATCGAGCACGTGTGTTAAAAATATGGCAAATTTTACACATTACGATCAAATCACCCGGTGTGTTTACTTTTACTTCGCATTAATCCGAAAAATTATTGTTATAAAATCCCTCCAGTGTTTGTTCTCTCACATCAAAAATCTTTCAGTTTGTGATTTTTCATTATTTTTCAAAATATCGATTTCGACTTACGTAAGTACCTAGTTATTTACAAAAAAAAAAAATCCTTTTATCGTAAAAGGGTGAGATAACACAAAGCACGTATTTTTTCCTCAAAAATAAAAAAAAATAAAGAAAAGCAAAAATACATACAAATAATTTTCGTACATATCACCATGGGCCGGTTTTTCTATTTTTTTTTTTTTTTTGCAACTTTAATGCATTATTCAGAGGGATAAAATGACAAACGGTCGTTTATTGGATTTGCAGGTTATCGAATAAAATATGGGCAGATTATCGAAAATCATGCATATGGATTTTTGCAGCTAGCACCCAACACTAGATATGACGTATCTACTATTGTTACAATGCAACAGGGACTCGTGTATGGATGTAAGTACGTGATTTTATGCGCGAGTATTCATTCGCTTCAGCCTGACAAATATTCATCGATGGTGCGATACAGTTTACAGATCGAGACACGACGCCGGAATACAAAAAACAGCAGGAGAGGAGAGAATTACCTGGAGAGTAACGATAGTCTTGGGCGGAACTAATGTTTTGAAAAGATGGAACTAATCGACAGATGAAAGGTAAATTATTACTCAATTTGACTCTTTTATGTGGTTATGGGTTACTTTATGCCTTAGCCAGTATACCAAAATGCATAGGTACCCTTCTTGTATGTATTTAGGTACGTACGAGTATACAGGATTTGAAAATTCTGAATTGTTTTTACCTAAATGCAAGGTTACCTATACGTAAAATTTGAAATTTCAGAGGGAGGGGATAAAAGCTGATTTATGTTAATGAGCTGAAAATCCAAAACTTGGTAAAAGCTCAGTTTAAAACCCCCGATTACCTTAGATGCTTTGAGAAAATTTCAAATATTACTTAAAGTGAAAAAAAAACTAACTTTACGCTTTCCAGAAGAATTAGCTAAATAGGTGTAAATTTTAAAAGGCCTAAATGGTGGAAAGGTTTAAGAATTTTTTCATTCGTTATTTAATTATGCGTAATCGTATTCGTATGCAATGGACAGAAAAAATTGAGATTCCAGTTAATCTGTAAACTTTCATTTTTTTTTTCAAATTTTCCCTTTCCTACCTGACTAAAAAATATCTGCTTGTGTAACCCCCCCCCCTCCCTCCCCTTTATAACGCCGAATCTAGTGTTTTCAATAACGTTCCTTATTCCAAATGTCGGTTCTTATTGTTCGAGTTGGATAAACCAAAAAATATCTCATACGTTGAACTTTCATACCCCCTCATTTTATACGCTTGCTTCACTTATTACTCCAACTTCACTTCATCGTATTTTTCAAAAAAAAAGAACGATAAATTTAGCTTGAAAAATTGAAAAAGAAGCGTATTGTTTTGTTTAAACAAGACGACGCTGTCAAAAGCGCAAGCCATAATTGAAATTAACGTAAAATATCAATCGAAGCGTAAAATTAATTTTATAAAATTGACATTTACAAGGAATACACCAATAAGTAAATCGGTTTGTTCAAAACTAATAAATAAAATACATAGGCAGCATTTTGATCAACGCGGGAGGATGGTAGAGGGTAGGGAGGTCAAATATATGCCAAAGTTGTGAAAATTTAGAAAAAATTGCCTAAATCGACCTTTAGTTTTCGTAACTCTTGGTTTGGGACAGGAATGAGGTGATTTATCGATTTACTCCCTCGAATTTTTAAGAGTCGTGAAAAATAAAATCAGATTTTTTCAAGTTTTGAAATGAAAAAAATTTCAAAATTTTTTAACGACGAATTTATGCGACTTTATAACATTTTTTTTTCGAAATCGTAAAAAAAATAGCGGATAGGTTTTATTTAATTACCGCGAATTTTTAATTTTATGTTTTTTTTTGAAATGCCAGATGTTTTTATGCAATAAAAAGAAAGAGGGTCATATTGATTTGTAACTTTTTCTCAAAGTTTATAAAAATATTTCAAAATGTGACATTTCAACCCATTTTTCCTCCAAAATTTTTAAAAGATGAAAATGGTCGTGAAATAAGAAAACATAGTCTGTTTAAAAAAAGACAAAATTTTTGTCGTTCCAAAGTTGAAAATATTTGGTCCGTTGGAAAACTCTGGCGAACTGTCATAAAAAGTTTTAAAAATGTCAAAAAGGTTGAAAAAATGATAAAATTTTGAATTTTTCTGTCTAAGGTTTGAAATTTTTCTAAAAAAGTTGAAAAAATGTCGGAAAATGTTACAAAATGATAATTTTTTTTTATTTTTCTGTCCCCGATAATATTTTTTAATAAAGTTGAAAAAAAGTCAAAAATGTTGAAAAATGACAAATAATTTCGATTTTGTATGTCGAAAAAAAAAATAAAAAAACATGTAAAAATGACGGAATTTTAATTTAAAAAAATTGTTTTCCGAAAAAGTTTTAAAAAATGTCAAAAATATTAAAAAGTGACGATATTTTGATTTTTCTGTCCCAAATTTGAAAATTTTTGAACCTCGATGCTCGATGATGATGACATATCTACCTATGCTTACGTCAAAAGAAACATTTTGAAACAAAAAATGGTCAAAATCGGTCCATTGGAAGAGGCTGGTTAACTGTCACAAGGTTTTGTCTAAGTTTTACCAGAAATCTTTTTATATATTTGGTGGGGGGGGGGGGTGAATGATAGGGAGAGATGCTTATACCGAGTGTAATTTTAGGGTATAAATCGTAGCCGAAAAAACTCGCAAAGTCGCGAAGGCCTGATTTCATCGATGCGAGATATTTTTCAATATGATCTTTTTTAAACATTTCATTTTGAGATTACGACCATCAAATTTTAAAATATTATTCCGAATTTTATCGATCTTTTCTTTTTATCGACTGTTTATTAAAATGTCACAATTGCGAAGCACTATTCGGTATTTTATAACTTTTATTAAAATATCAGATTTTGCAATTCTAAGTTACAACATTTTTATTTTACATTTTTTATCGTTTGGCAGCATAATTTATGATTTTTTCAAAATAGGCGTCAAAATTCAAGATGTTTTTCAAAATTTTTGAAATTGTTTTTTTTTCGAAATGTTAGATCGTGGTTTATAAGTATTTTTTTTTTACTATTAGTCGAGTGACATTTCAACGTACGAATATCGCTGATTTTTTATACCCATTATTTGAATTGTTCAACAGTTATCAAAACTGCTCGTTGACCTTCGATTTAAATTCTAAATTTTGAGATTTTGATTATTCTGTTAAAATGTACGAGTAACATTTTTAGAGGTACTTAGTTAGCTGAACCCTTATTGAAGTGTCAAAGTGTAAAATAGTGTTATCATTTTCTAATTGAAATATTTCAACATTTTTTAATTTTTCAATCGATTTTTTATTGATGGAAAAATTGAACAAAAAAAGTTTTAAAAAAGCCCCTCCTGAGCCCCCTGGTCATTTCCATTTCCATATCACCCGTGAAAGTATAAAACGTAGGATGTGCTTTTGCTGCTTTTGCTATACCAAACTGAAGTGCACATTCAAGTCTGACATAATGTCGCGACTTTATCCGATTGTAAGTTCAAAGATTCGGACACAATGTCATGTCTCGTGAAACGTCTAAAAATCAAATTTTGAAACAATCTAAATTTTTCCAAGTTCAAAAGCCAACTGACCACTTTATAAAGTTTTTCAAAAACGAAAAATCAGAATTTCTGAAATTTTCCAAGTCCAAATAATCTTTTGAAATCTGAAACAATTTCAAATCCAGAAAATCTAAAATATTCTGAAAAAAAGTCTAAAAGTCAGGGATTTCTGAAATTTTTCAAGTCCAAGAAATCTAAAGTATTTGCCTGACAAAATGTTTAAAACTCGGCATTATCTCTGATATTTTAGAGGCCAAGAAGTTAACGGAAATCGTCTAAAGGTCAGCGTGACGGAATTTCGTGTCGTTTTTTGCAGGTTTGGTCATCGCAAAAGCATATTCTATGCTAGTATTGTGTAACGCTGACTTTTAGACATTTTGTCAGACTTTACTTTTGGACATTACCTATATCAGACTTTTTTGAACTTGAAAAAATTTTTAGATTTCCACTGACTTTTTGGACTTGGAAAATTTTCAGGGATAATAATTTCAAGAAAGTTCAAATTAGACATTTTGTCAGACAGCTTTTTACTTAAGGCTGACGTTTAGACATTTCGTCGGGCTTTTTTTAATTTGAAAAATTTTTCATATTTCCTCTGCCTTTTTGAAATTGAAATTTGATTTCGAAATTTTTTTTTAAAATTCCATTACGAAATTAACGTACGAAAATTCTTCACGATCGCTTTTAGATATTTTGTCTTACTTTTTTGAACTTGGAAAATTCTTCAAAATTCAACGACTTTATGGACTTGAAAAATTCAACGAGCAAAAGCATATCCTATGTTCAATACTTTCGCGGTTAGTATGGAAATTCCGAGGACTTTTTGTTAGACTTTTGAAAACTTACGAACTTTAAAAAGACATATCCATGTACCAATTTATCCGCTTGAAGAGTAAGTAGATTTATTTTCCATTTTTCTGATCTGTTGTCTTGAAAATTTGAAAATTCAGGCGAAAAAATTTAGCTTCGTGATACATTTTATATAGTTGCAAATTTTGAAAAAGCAGTTGCCTAATTAATTTTAATTCCTGTCTACCCATTTGCTTCATACGGCTCTAGCTTAATTTTCCAAAATTTCTTGAAAATTACCTCCTCCTTCCCTATATACACCACGTCTCATAGCTAATCAAAGCAGAATTCCCGGAACTCTGATCCATTATTGTCATTTGTATGGCAAATAAAATGTATTATACTCGTAGTTTCAATTTTTGATGTTTTTCTCGTTCGTACAAAATTACGCATTTTTCCATTTACCTACATGGATTTTTTAAAATCCTGCGATGGTCTGGTCGGGAGAAGTTAAAACCTAAACCCCCCGATTTGGTCTATACACCTGCAGCAAAAAATTACACATACCTACTTTTTCGCCCGAATAGGTAAATATTCCGATAAAAATCGATCTCCTTCGAAAAAAATAAGAATCACTATCCCAGGTACGTAATCTTCGGCAGTACGTACGAGTATATCTACGAGAAAAAAAACGCAAAGAAAAATGATATGTGGATATTTTTTTGGTCGCTCGACCGTACAAAAATTGTTATTTAATGCCGTCGACTTGTTTATAAGGTCCACGATGACGACGACGACGACGACGACGACTAACGTACACTATATATAAGACTTGGCAAGACGAAGACGATTTTTAAAAAGAAGGGCATCGTTCTGACCGGAGCGCTCTAGCTGGCGGCAAATTTGCGGTACGGCGCGGCGCGGTTTTTGTGTAAAAACGCCAAGAGTTTGGGGTGCCGAAGTATACTCGCGCGTATATTGTACGCGAGCCGGAGCAGAGGTATATAAGAAGAAAAAGACGACGGCAAGAGGGTGCAATGTGGAAAGAGCAGATGTGAGGGACAAAACCAACAATATGAAATATAAAAGCGGATTTAAAATTGAATTTCGTGTGTTGTTGCCACTTTCTCTTTACCCGCCATTGTTAAAATACACCCCACGAGTGACGTCACGCAGACATCAATCGATAGCGAATGTTGTGTAGTGTGTATTTTTCGGAAAAAGACGAGGGAATAAAATAATTACGGAGTGGACGTACACGCTAGTGTGGTAGTTTAGTACACAACACACAATGTCTGTCGTTTCGATGTTCAGTGGCTCACTTAGCTTTCTCGATACTCGGCGCTCGACTGGGCTCTAGTACATCTCGCTCTTCTCCACGCTGGCGAGAAAGAAAAATCTACACGGTCGATAAACATACAAATAAGGGAGGAAAAAAATTGCAATTTTTTTCCAACACCATCGTTACTCAAATTTCACCTTTTTTTTGTCGCTGGTTTGTTTCCTTCTTTCGTGACGAAAGCTCTTTTACAAATCTTAATTCGACGACCCTCTCCGTAGACGTGTGCTCTTCGTTTTTTTTTTTCACCCCCCCCCCCTTAACGTCGTATTTCCTTCCTGTTGGTATCGTCGATGTAATTCTTGGGTGTTTTTTTCGTCACATCGCATTCTTCGTTCGTAACTCGCTGTCTCTCTCGAGTCTATTTTCTATAGTCATGTGTCGCTTTCGTCATTGTGAAATTCGGTTAGTTCGCGAATAACCACGTAGAAAAGGATAGAAAGCGCGAAGCCCGAGGAGTCGGTGGAGGAAAAAAGCGGAGAAAAACAAAAATACGGAAGAGTGAAGAACGACGTGCGCCGATATCCGCATGTCGCGAAGGATTAAACGTTAACTCCGTACTCCAGTCTCGCAGTCATCTGATGGCCGTTTCCTCGTCCGTACGTTCGCCTTTCCTCCCGCACGGAATCACCGCCGCGACCACGAGTTTAGCAGCCACGAATATGCATTAATTGCTATACCTGTGAAAACCCTGCCGCCGTCTTTGACCGCAAAGGTAAATGTTTGCTTACTCGAGTTAACAAACTTTCTTTCTCCAGTCTTTTTTTTTTAAATACGTAAGCTCGATTGTGTCGCATTCGCCGAAGCTTTTGCATTGTCGTGTTTTACCTAACTCTTTCGTGTACAGTCATTCTTGTTTTGGGGCTTTTTCCTAATGTACTCGCGACAACCGAGCCTTTGTTTTGTTTACTTTTTATATTAACGCGGTGTTTAGAATGTGCCATTTGTCAGAGCTGATTTATCGCCGAAGGTGGAAAAGCTCGGTGGATGGGTTATCAGCCTGGTTTCCTTGAGTAGTTTTTTGATGGGTTTCGAGCTGATAGGCTCTTCAGCATGTGGACACGTGGAAATTTTATCCGAATGGTTGATTTTTTTGCGATTTGAGGCGAACGTTGGATGAAAATTGGAGTAATTTGGAGTTTGGAGGTTCGTTGTTTAATTTTTTTGAAAATTTTGTAAGAAATTGTGATCGTGGAGTGGTGTGGGGGTGACAGGTGATTTTTGCTGATTCGACGTGTCATTAGATAAAATTCAAAACGAGGGTAAAACTGCGTAAAAATGTGTGAAAACCTTCAAAAATTTAAATAAAAACTAAGATCCTGTTTTAGATTTTTAAACGAGTCAGGAGAAAGAATGAGGTTCAATTTTTCTTTAAAAGAACCCTTTTTTTTTGCAAGTTCTTGATTTTTATAGAATTTATGCGAGAGTGCGTGGAAAAATTTGCATTTATTCAAAATATCAAAATTTGAAGGAAAATGACTTTTTTTTGATAATTTTTGAAATGTCACATTTTGACAAATGATAATCGAAAATTTTATCAAAATATGAAATTCCAATTTTTAAAAAACGCGTATGCGGACAGAAACGAAACTTGATCAAAAATCGGGGGGGGGGGGGGGGGGGGGGATTAAAGGATAAATTTAACCGACTAATATTTTTTTTTAATGAGAAATTTCACGACTAATTATCGACTTTGCCATCCACCTGCTTCGTAATTACATATGCAAGGATTTTTTTAGTCGAGCCAAATAAAGTTTGCGAACAGAGTACTCGAGGTATAAAAATTTAGTCAAGGTTTTGAAGCGGTTTAAGCGAAAGAAAAATGAAAAAAAAAATTATTTGGGAATGAATTAAAAAAAAAACAAAAAAATTATGAAAGTTTCTCGTTGCCCGAGCGAAGCGAGGGAAAATTTTTCCGCCTAAATTTCGTTCAGAAAGCAAAAATTTACCATAATTTTGAGGCATTCAAAAATTTTTAAAAATAACACACGGAGAAAAAAAGATTTAAAAAATATGTAGATGAGAAGTATTTTGAAAAAAAGTAAATTTCCAAATTTTTCCAGGTAGGGTAAATGGAAGAAAGGGTTTCAGAAAAAGAAAGGTTTGAAAAAAAAAACATGCGAAGCGAGGGAGAAATTTTTTTAAAAATTTCGTTCGGAAAGCAAAAATTGACCATTTTTGGGCATTCGATGATTCCAAAAAAGTGAAATGAAAAAAAAACATGATTTCTGAAAAAATTTCACGGAACATAGGGAAAGCATCGAAGATTTTTGTGGCAAAATTTAAAGAAAGCCAAAATTGGCCAGTTTTGGGTATTCGATAGAAAAAAAAATTACGAACGATGCGATCAGCTTTATAATTTAGCAAAGTTTTTAATTTCAATTTTCAAAACGTCAAATTTTTCAGCAAAACATTATTAATAACTTTATTCAAATTATACATTTGCCGATTTTTCAAGTCAGGTTTCTTGAAAATACAAAATAGTCGGTAAATTTTTCAGAAACAGTTCGATAAATTTTCATAACTTGACGAATTTTTTCAACTTTGGTCAATTTTGAAAGTTTGTCGGCAACATTTTGCCGATTTTTCAAAATTTTCGGCATTATTTCACCGAAAGCGCAAGATTTGCCGAATTTTTGACGGATTTTTACCTGGA
Source organism: Pseudococcus longispinus (assembly GCA_900064475.1). Taxonomy (NCBI): domain Eukaryota; kingdom Metazoa; phylum Arthropoda; class Insecta; order Hemiptera; family Pseudococcidae; genus Pseudococcus; species Pseudococcus longispinus. The sequence goes on from FIZU01058724.1 coordinate 15,259, forward strand.
GGGTGTTCCACCCCCTTCGCCCCCCGGGAGAATTTTTAGTTGCGATAGATATTTCTGAATATTTCCATTTCATTTTAACCCTTTCGTGCCCAGGAGAAAAGTTCTGATCGTGAATTGGTATGATTGGTGACTGGTAGTTTTGCTGATTCAACGTGTCATTAGAAAAACTTGAAAAGTAGGGTACAAGTGCATAAAAATAAAGGAAAACATTCAAAAATAAGAAATAAGATCTTGTTTGAGATTGTTAAACTTGCCAGGAAAAAGAATAAAGTTCAATTTTTCTCCAAAAGAACTTTTTTTTTTTTTTTGAAGATCTCGATTTTTATAGAAATTTTTGTAAAAGTACATAGAAAAATTAGCATATTATTTTAATCACGATAGGTATAAAATTTGAAAGAAAATTATATTTAAAATTTTTTTTTTTTGAAATGTCATATTTTGACAGATGATAATCGAAAATTATATCAAATTATGGAATTTCAATTGAAAAAACCGGCCAAAAGGGAAATTTTCAGTTGTGATAATTTAACCCTTTTGTGCTCAAGAGGGATCCGATGGATGAAAGTGTAATTGTGGTGGCAGGTGATTTTGCTGATTCAACGTGCCATTGAGAAAATTTCAAACAGGAGTTGAAAGTGCATAAAAATGTGCGAAAACCTTCAAAAAAAGAAATAAAATCCTGTTTTAGATTTTTAAACGTGTCAGGAGAAAGAATGAGGTTCAATTTTCTTTTAATACAAACATTTTTTCTGGAAATTCTTGATTTTTATAGAACGGGTTTGTCATTTAAAATTCATAAGTTTTCGAAAGTCTAACAAAAAGTCTCTGACATTTCCATACTCCCCATGAAACTATAAAACACAGGATATGCTTTTGCTTATTGAATTTTTCAAGTCCAAAAAGTCGTGATATTCGAAATTATCTTGAAATTTTCCAAGTCCAAAAAGTCATTTGAATTTCGAAAAATTTTCCAAGTTCTAAAAAGTCAGACAAAATATCTAAAAGTGATTATAAAGGATTTTCGTAAATGAATTTCGTAATGGAATTTTTATGAAAAATTTTCGAAATCCAATTCCAAATAGGTACAGAAAGTCAGTTGAAATCTGAAAATTTTTCCAAATTCAAAAAAATCCGACAAAATGTCTAAAAGTCAGCATTAGGTAAAAAGCTGTTTGACAAAATGGCTGATTTGAACTTTCTTGAAATTTTTCAAGCCCATAAAATTAAAATTCTCCAAATTCCAAAAATAATTTGAGTTTTTAAAAATTTTCTAGGTTCAAAAAAGTCTGACAAAATGTCTGAAAGTCAATTTTATAATTTCAAAAGATCTAAATTGTTTGTCTGATAAAATGTTGAAATTTTGAGTTAGAAATTCACATATTTCAGGACATCAAAAAGACCCAAAATTGAAAATTTTCATACTTTTATAAAATAGATTATAAGAATATTTTCGATTTACAGTAAAAACCACCAGCCTATGGACAGTCATTTTTTTTTTGAAAAACTGCACGCCATCGTGTAAAAATGGACACAAAATTTGTACACTTTTTCAGGATTGACCCCAGCCATTAGACATATCCATGTCAAAACAAAATCAGGTCTAAATTTTTGAACTTATATCTAAAGAAGATAGATCCACTTTTCAAGCGGACATATCGGTACATGGATATGTCTTGTCTTTTTTTAAGTCCAAAAAAGTCTGAAAAAATGTTTGAAAATCAAATTTTTAAATTAAAAAAATATCTTAATATAAAAGTCAGCATTATCTCTGAATTTTTCC
>FIZU01058734.1:0-10029 GCA_900064475.1 Pseudococcus longispinus
ATTGGCTAGCTAAAAATGATGAAAAAAGCATAAGCTATTGGCTAAAAGTTAAAGCTAACGGCTAGCTAACCATCCCTGGCCCACTCTTGACTTCAGGTATCTCAGATTTCTTCTCAGTTTGTCATTTTTAGCTCACATCAATGATTTAAATGATTTTGATGATTTTTTTTTCTTAAAAATTGAAAAGTAGTTCCTTCAAAAATGATTTTGAATCATTACATTGAAATCATTCAACCCAATGATTTAAATCATGATTTTAATGATTTTTTTTTGTAAATGATTTTGCCCATATCTGATCTTGAGCAGAAAAAATTGCGAAAAATTGCCCCCTCCAACAAGCCAATTTCAGTTCGTCCGTGAACTTAGATGAAAACCGATAGAAAATGTGTAATCATGAATAACTCATATCACTCCCCACCAGAAAATTCAAAAACCGAGCTCGAGACATGTATTTTTTGTGAAATATGCTGCTCTTTTCAATAAAATGAATTTCAGCGTTCTTTTTTTCTCAGATCCAAAATTATTCTCACTATTGGAAGAATTTTTAAAAAGATAATCAAGCAAAATAATAAATTTTACCACTATAATTCAGAGGGTCTATTTAATCGAAGGAGGTATTCTACTTCTGAAACACCCTGTATTTCGCTTGAATTTACAATTAAAGCAGACTAAATATCACATATGTCTGCTCCTTAACGAATCTCTGATTTCAATTCCAATTACTCACCGATTTATCTCCTAATTGATACACGCGACAGTGTAAAAATGCGCTCTGGCCGACGATTGTGGTAACATTTCTGACTACATTGAGATCAAAATAAGGTGATATACTGGAATTACTATGTGAACTATGAGAATTGGCATCCGGCGGCGAATCACCTATTTTTGGTTCTCCTGTAACACACACAAAAACGCCAAATTAATTAGATAAATAATCGCCTTAAATGGCTTACAACAATTTGACACTGTAAAGAAATAGGTACAGCACGTGTATGGTATTCGATTGCGTTACCATTTTATTACAATAATTCGATGTAATTGTATCTTCTGCGAGGTATCTTCACAAAGGTATGCGTCGAGATCAATTTACGTATTTGTCCAAATGTAAAAACGACGCGACGAGTCCCCCCCCCCCGTTCCCCAGCCCTGCTTATTTATCTCTTTTCTGAATACTTCGCGAGGTATTATTTAGCATACGAAAGAATTTTTCCCAATGATAAGTAACGACTTTGAAAATATTCAATTAAAAGTCACCTCATCGGTGCAATTTATCGTATTCACGTGTCTAAAATGTGTTACTGTACGATACCGTGTATAAGCATGGGGTCTCGCGAACTCTCAAACCATTATACTTTAAATCAGTCTCGACTGATGGAATTCTCGCATCAAGTTCGAGAAAGAAAAAATTGCTCTTGCGAAGAAATAGTTAAGCGATTTATTCTAGCGGCGTGTACACAGAAATTGCCAATGCCAACGTACTACATGTGGAACGAGTGTAGCGAGTCATTTTTCATGTTCGAAGTTCACTTTGAACAAATAAAATTGCGACTCGGTTTCCAAACATGGTGAGGTTTCGCCTTCGCAAAATATTTACGCTATTCGTCGTAGTTCGCGAACAGGAACGAATGCCCGAACGTATGCTTCGCAGCTTCATACAGGTGCTGAGAATTTTTCCTCATCAAGAAAGGCGCAGTTATGTGATAATTCTGCACGTATGTTTGAAAAGTTGCATACCTAACTGGTTACTTGACAACATGATGGCAGCTTAGATCGCCCCTTGGTGTGAAAACCTAGGCAATATATTATACTCGCGTGCGAGAAAGGAAATTAATTTAAAGATTATGAGGCGTTTCGATTAATCTGGTCATCTCGAATGATATAAAAAGTAAAAGTGTATCCAAGTCGTATAATATTTTTCATCTGCGTTCAATTTTTGGTCCGAACATACTTTCAAGATTTTTATTACAGATTGCACGCAACCCTACTGAGTTATCACCGACGACGCGACCGCATATTTCGTCATCGAAGGGAGTCTGGTGACGAAGTTAAACCCTAATAAATATCCCACCTCGATGTACGTACGTTACGTACGTATTCAGCTATTCACCCCGAATACGATGCGTCCGTCGATGTCGTTTTCTTATATGGGTAAAACTATTTTCGAAATCAAATCAACACACGTCACGTTTTCGTTCGCAGATTACTCTACGTTCATCGGCGTTTTTCAAATGTGTGACCGGAAACTAGAAATTTTCCAACAATTTAATCAAAGATTCTTTTCGACGTTTAATGCGAATGAAGAAATGTTCGAGGAGGGTAGATATGAATAATATGGGTTGAAAAGAACGGTTTCGGCGATGTTCGGTACTTTTATTTCGGGGTTTTGTACGTATTTAGATCGAGTTTGAATCAAATGGAAATCGTTGATGGAATATTTTTAGGCGAATAGTTTTTGTCCGAAAGTGAAATTCCGAAATAATTATGCTTACTGTTTCATTTGTAGTTCTGGAAACATGTGAAGGCGAATGAAAGTTTAAAAAAAAAAACATAAAGTCAAAAGGTATTTTTGAAGTAGCAGATTTTAAGTTGGCAAAGCAAGCCCACACTTTGTTTAGTTGCAAAATACTTAGCTGAAAAATCTTAGAGAATACGTTGAAGTTTGCAGACATATTAAATTTTTTCACCATCTCAACCACAAAAATGTTTTCCGTGAAAATTCTTAAAATGGCATTGCAATTGTTTCATGTGTTGTGAAAATTATTCTAAATTTTCGTGAAATTATTGCGTTTGCTCAATTAAATATTTATTGGAATGATGTAATACATCAAAATGTTTCGATAATTGTCGAAATTACTTCGAAATTATGGAAAAATTCATGAAATCAACTCAAAAAGTCCCCACCATGGCCATACTATAACTCATGAAACTATAAAACATAGGATATTCTTTTGCTCATTAAATTTTTCAAGTCCATAAAGTCGTGATATTTTAAATTTTCTTGAAATTTTCCAAGTTCAAAAAGTCATTTGAATTCAGAAATATTTTCCAAGTTCAAAAAAGTCCGACAGAATGCCTAAAAGTCAGCCGTAGGTAAAAAGCTGTCTGACAAAATGGCTGATTTGAACTTTCTTGGAATTTTTCAACTCCATAAAGTTGAAATTTTCCGAGTCCAAAAATTAATTTGTGTTCTTAAATATTTTCCAGTCCAAAAAAGTCAGACAAAATGTCTATCGGCCTTAGGTAAAAAATTGTCTGACAAATGTCTGATTCCAACTTTCTTGAAATTTTCAAGTCCATAGGTATAGTTGAAATTTTTCAAGTCCACAAAATTCTTTCGAGTTCTTAAAAATCTTCTAAATCCAAAAAATCTGACAAAATATCCAAAAGTCAGCATCATCTCTAAAATTTCCCAAGTTCAAAAAGTCAGTGCAAATCTGAAAAATTTTTCGGGTCCAAAAAAGTCTGACAAAATGTTTAAAAGTCACCGTCAGAGAATTTCGTCAGGTTTTTTTTTACGGAATTACTCATATTAAAAGCATATTCTATGCTAAAAATATACAAAAAAGTTGATAAAATTAGTTAAATTATTGAAAAGTTTTTTTTGCCTATTTTTGAAATGAATTTCATAATTTTAAGACTCTGTTGACTTAATTTTTACCAATTTTCATTCGAGTTAAGTAATTCTTCTTGCATTTTAAATGACGTTTATGATATTTTCATCTCATTTTTATGTAATTTTATTGATAATTCACCAACTTTTAGCATGAGACATGCTTTTGCGATGACCTAATCCGTGAAAAATGTAACGAAATTTTCTATCAAAATTCAAGGACGCTGACTTTTAGTTATTTTGCCAGATAAACACTTCAGACTTTTTGGACTTGAAATTTTTTCAGATTTCAAACAATTATTTGAACTTGAAAAATTGTAGAACGGCTTCGAAAAATTTTATGAGGTGACCAGCTCTTTTTTGAACTTAAAAAAATTTAGATTGTTTCAAAATTTGACTTTTTTAAGAGACATGACTTCTTGAACGTGGACAAAGTCAGATATTACATCGCACTGGAATATGCACCCTAGTTTGGCATAGCAGAAAGAGAAAAAACATATCATATCCTATGTTTTATACTTTCATTCGTAGTTTGGAAATAGAATTAACCTGTGGGGGGAGGGGGCATAGTTTTTATGAGTTTTTTCATAATTTTTCTATTTTAACCGAGTTTTACTTCATATTCAGTTTTTAACTTTATTTTCATAAAAGTTCATCAATTCTTTCTACATTTTAAATAATTGTTTTTTGATATTTTCATCAATTTTCGAATTTTTTTGCTCAACATTTCACAATGTTTTATCGATTTTTAAGATATTTTTGCTCAATTTTTTTTTAATTTATGAATTTTTCACAGTTTATATGACTTTTTTGCGTTTTTTTGCATTATAAGTGCTTTTTTCATTTTTACCAACTTTTTTATCTTTTTTTAAAATCTTGCATGGTGTTTTATGAATTTTTAAGCGATTTTTACTTGATAGGTATACGTAAAATTTTCAAGTCATTCTGTACGATTTTTGTGAACATTTACAAATTTTTCTCGTATTTTGAACAGTTTTACCAAAATTTGATCAACAGTTATAAAATTCTGAAAAATTTTCAAAAAAATTTAAACATTTTATCATATTTTTAAAATTTTAAAATTAAATTTCAAAGTGATTTTTTCAATATTTTGACTTCTTTTCGAGGTATTTCATTAAAATTTACTTTATTTTCAATGGTTTTTATGATTAATTAGTTCAATATATTCGTTGCACTTGTGGTTAGTTGAATTTTGATACATTTGTTCGGGCTGAAACGTTATTGATTTTTGATAAGATGACATGAAATGCTGTTCTAAAATTTACTTATTCTTTGAGTCTTGGTTCGAAGCGAGGATTTATGGGGGGGGGGGGACGAATACACGAAGGCAATCTAAAAAGTACCTATAAGTATTTTGTAAAGATTATCATAAAACTGGAACCTACATAGAAAGGAATGAATACGTCAAGTTTGAAAAATAAATGTTGAAGAATCAAAATTTACTCAAGTAGGCCTTTTTTCGATCCATGTGAAACTTCAAGTTTTAAAGAAACACTATATTAACGTGTATAATAGGGGTAGATATTCCAGCTGAATTGAAATCGCAGATCACGAATCCGAAATTCATTTTTCTCGTACACCTCTCATTTTTGAAGAGATCGCTTTTTTGATGTGGAAAATGGCTATATTTTGTCAACGAAGCTGTAGGCCTATACCCAGCCAAATGAATGTCTGAGTCGTCTTCAGCGACCTTGACTTCGCCAAAAGAAACGTTCAAACCGAAAATATTCAAAATGGAGGTGTCTGGAAAACCAAGATCTAATTAGGTATTTTCTTATTGTTTTTTTCAATTTTTAAATTTTTAATAGAAAAAATTTCTTCATTATACTCGTATTACCTCATTTCTCATTCATGATTATTAAAAATTTGCATTTTACCCTTTACTCGCATGTTCAGCTTGCTCTTATTTTATAATTTTTAGTTTTTCGACAATTTTACGATTTAATTATTCGACATAATCGGTTCTTTTGCGCATTCAAAGCGAAAATCTGAGCACTTTTCTTATACCTCGGCTGCTTTTTTCTTCATTCAAATACGATTAATATTTCGGTCTAGTATTTTTCGTCAAAGCACTTAAATATTTCTTAATTGAAAAAATAATTATAATTTCAGCTTGGAAATTCGTTTTTGAAATCATTAGGAAATTTTTTTAGATGCCGGCGAAGAAAAATTTCGCGTTAATAGTTTGTCAGCGGGGAGTGAGAAGGGTAAATAGGTGCAAGAAGAGAAAGGATTTAAGGATAGAATAAGGTATTAATGTAAAAAAAAAAACCTGAAAATTTGTTCTTTTTATTAAAATATTAACACCACCGTATACGTATGTACGAGTATATTCTGGTGGAAAATTAATTATAAAAATACGAAGGAAAAGGAAAAGAGGCGAGGAAAAAATATCGCCTCGAAAGGAATAAACAAAACACGACGCGAGTGAAAAGCCTTGGCTTTTTTTTCCCAAACAGTTCTTTGAACCGCAGTTTATTACAAAGTAAAGCGAATAGAAAGCTGAACTTCTTTGACATTTTTTACTCTTTATCAAATTCGGTCCACTTGGATTTAAGTTTATATAAAAGATATTAAACAGAAGAAAGGAGAAACGATCAGCACACTTGGAAGCTAGAAAAATCTAATACCGCAATTCCTTTTCTACACTTTAAAGTTCAACGTAAATGTCATTACGACCTGAAACGCAACGCACGCGATGGATATTTTTTTTTTTTAACTACCGGCGCTATCACGATGTACACAAATTTTCGGATGAAAGGGCGTACCATTAAATACAAAGAGTATTTATTTGAATTAAAGAACAATTTTCCAAAGGTTGATTTTTCTATTGTTAATATCAAATGGGAAAATCTTTTCGGTGGAAAAAACGGACACTATATACGTAATCGTTTTCACAAAACGGAATGCGAAAAATGTCAGTAATGTCCACGTTTTTCGAAAACGCCGAAGGAGGAATCGTTTCGCTATTGTTGAATATAAAAAGCAGCTTTGGCTCGGGGTAGAGCCGGGCGAAATTCTTTAACTCGCCTTTATCTTATTCGATGGTTATTTTCGAGCTCACGTATTATTCGATCACGTACATTTTCCAGCTCGTATGCCATAGGTACAGAGAATGCCCATTTTTAAACTATTAATCAAACATATCCTAAAATAAGGCCGTCTGAGGATATGGTCTGGTATCCGTACTATATCATTTACCAAATAATTGGCGGTTTTTGTACAATTATAAGCTTTCCATCGGAATGGTCTCGGTATCACCAGGCATTCGAACGTGTTTCTTTTTTTACTCTTTTTTCTCGTGCTGTTCGAAAATGCTTCATTTATTCGAACTCGAGCTGATTTTTAAACAGTTGCCAGGGATCACGTTTCAAATACGTGTGGTTCGTTATACACCTCGGTCTTCGATCTATTCGCTGAAAGGTTCGATACCCGATGCTTATTCTTATTATTCTAGATGGAATCGTCTGTAACCTTGGAACAAATCGCGCTCCACGTCTACTCCCCTTATTATCATTCAAAGCTTCGATATCAAATTGCTAATGGGTTATAATCAGCTTTGAAATAATGTAATTAATTTTGCATAAGATTTAGCATGTGTCGAGTATATATTTCGGCGTTTTCTAGCGAACGAGTACTTAAAACAGATGAAATTGCGTATCTGTGTCGAAATCAGTTAATCATCTCGTTTGTGTAAATATCGAATAGATACGTATCGTAGGTGGAAAATGTCGACTAATAATTTACTCTACTCGTACACGTTTAAATTGTCTACATTGTGATATAATTTCATCGATATATAATCAGCTAAACGTGTTCGTACCAATGCCAACGTTTTAACCATTCAGCTATATATTTGTGAAATTCTGCTGCTCTTTGTGTATTTCGCGATTTAAGCCTCGGGGAGTTTTTTCACTTTTATTTTTAATCCTCTTTGACTTGGCTGAATCTGTCTTTAATATTTTTCCCAATGTAAAAAGTAGATACGCAACGTTTGTAAGGAGTAAAAAATATTCGCCGAATACCGAGGAAAAAAATTCGGCGAAAAATTTGAAATTGTTTTTCGAATGTTTTCAGCATTTTTTATTATTTTTTTCTCCTTCGAGTGACTTTGGATTCCATTCGAAAATACGAATGGAATTCTCTACTCGTATACTACTATAACTTTGTTGGGAATATTTTAGAATTTTTGTATAACCGCCCGAATGAGTGGCCAGAGATGGTGTTTATTCTTCGGCCGGAAATGGTAGTGTTTCAGGATTTCGTAAATACCTGGATCTGGTTGAATAAGAAAAAAAAACCGTTGTTTCGAGTGAAACGAGATGAGTGGTGCTCTGCAGTTTAAATAATTTTTCGGGATGAACTTTCATTAGGAAAATTGCAATATCGGTTTTTTAGGAGGGGGAAGGGATGGTTGAAGTCAGGAACAGAAATTATTAAAATTGCGAGAATGTTAAGGAAATGAAAATTTTAATAAAATTGAAAAAATGTGATGAAAATTAATCTAGAAATTTAATTCAAAAATTTCTAAAAATCAGAGTCGTATTTCGATTGGAAATCTCACGTTGAAACAAAAAGGCAAGAAATGAAATAATTATGACAATAATTTTACACAAAGTTACGAGAGATGTATTTACGACGATGCATAATTTTTTGTGAATCATGTTTTTTCGCTTTTGATTAGACAAGTCATTTTTTGGGAAATTTTTTAGCCCTTTTTTCTTTCCCATGAAAAAACGTGGCTTTTGTTATTCATCTTTTCAAAATTTGATTTTTACGAGTGAATTTTTTTTTTATTTTATAAAATTTTCATCTTGAAATAATAAACAGATGAAAAAGTGAGAAGTTCCAAATTGCGAGAATTTATTGGGAATACTTTTTCAAACAACTTATGAGATTTCACAATTTATCTTCTGAAGATGTCTTCCAGACAAATAAATAACTTTATGTAAACAGTATGACTGTACCTATCTATTTCAAATTTAAATACTCGTAGCTGCGGTTCGAGAAATCTTTTTCCAAAAGAAAATGTCAAATATTGATTTCGATACAACTTTTCAAGATAAACAAAAAAGGTCAAATGATGAAAGCGCCATTGCCAAAATTGAAGGAGCTACAGATAAGTTAATTTGCATAACAAGGCGTTTTTCGTACAAATTTTTTGTAAAAATTTCAAATAACTGAAAATTTGGAAGGGTCGATGAAAACTTTATTATGATAATTCGAGAAGAAAGTCTTGTCCACTTTTTGCTTATCTTCTGTATTAAGGGAACAAATGCTCCAATTTCGATGTAAAAATCCATTTGAAATTTTAAATGTGGTATTATTTTGGTGCATTCGTCGACGTTTTCGAAATGGAGGACATCTGGAAAATTCGTATAATTTTTTTATGGGTGAAATATCAGTTTAACAATGATTTTCAGATTTTCTTCGATGTAAAATTATGCCAAGAAGAAAAATAAAAAATGATGAGAATATTTTTGGTACAAATACGACCTATTTATATTAAAAGATTATTGAAAAAAACTTGAAAAAACATTGTGATAGTTCGCCAGTCTCTCCCAATGGACCGATTTTGATCATTCTTTTTCAAAATATTTCTTCGGACGCGTAAATGTGTCATCAAATATCCAGGATCAAAAATTTGTAGATTTGGAACAGAAAAAAAATCAAAATTCGTCATTTTTTCAACATTTTTGAAATTTGTTCATCTTTCTTGGAAATAAGAAAACCTTATGGCAGGATTGCGACCATTTGAAAAATATTTCTTTTGATATGTAAATGTGTCCATCGAGGTTCAAAAATTTTTCAAAGGGACAGAAGAAATCAAAATTTCGTAATTTTTCACAACATTTTCCACATTTAAAACATTTTTTTGGAAATGAAAAAATTTTGAGAGAGTAGACTGATTTTTTGGGGCTGACTTCGATCATTTTTTTTAAATTTTTCTCTTCATGTGTAGATGTGTAATCAAGCATCGAGTCCAAAAATTTTCAAATTTGGTACAGAAAAAATCAAAAGATCACCTTTCCAACACTTTTTGAAATTCGTTGATAATATTTTTATGGGAATTAAAATATTCCATTTCGAATTTTTTAGGGGTGAAGTGGGAACTTTGTTACGTCGTTGAAAAATAAAAATACATATGTGGGCAAGAAAAAGGTATAGTTAATTTGTCACTGCTATTGAACCGATTTTGATGATTTAAAAAGAAAACTCGTTATTTTAGGAGGTGGGGCTGCGAAGTGGGCCTGAGGCAAGCGAGGCGTACTAGTCTTTACTGTAAAAATCAAGTTGAAAGTGTTGAAAGGAATTAACATTAAAAAACCCAATTTTTCTATATTTTTTTCGATTCAAACTGTAAATTTATTAAAAAGGACCCTCCCCCCCCCCCCATC